>OZ025243.1:5038535-5106035 GCA_964019155.1 Osedax fenrisi
TATAAGTAGAATAGTGGTAATACATATAGATACATATCTTTATTACCACTATTCTATGCAGGTATTCGGTGAAGGATGTTTGCATATTATTATTAGGTGATACGTCATCATTGTTATCATAGTGGTTACGTCATAGGTTAGCGGTGTTACTCTAGACTACTAATCGCGTGATCAGATAACAATGTATTAGATAATAAATACTTACCTCTAGGTTAACTACAGTTAACGATTACGTTATATATGTTAACGGGTATACGGTATATACGTGTGTATTTGTGTATTTGTGTATATTGTGTACACTATTGGGAATTGTATAGTGAAGTAAATCATTTATATTTAAAACTAATCTATATAAGACCATAATTTAGTATAATATATATATATATATTATATTATATATATATATATATATATATTATATGATGTATATTAAAGTATACCATATATGGTATAGTATATATTATATAGTATATACTATACTAGAGTAATAATATGATGTTTTATTAGTTATATAGTGTTATTAAGTTTTCAAAGTTATATATATTTAAATATATATATATAGACTATAGTCTATATATTAACTATATATAGGGCTTAGGCTAATAACGATTACCGTTATAAAGGGGTAATTAAGTGTGCTAAAGGGTTTAAAGTGCACTTCAAAGTGAAACCATGGTCTACCATTCAATATACTTTACATTATGTAAATTACATATATGTTATATATGTTATATATATATGTTCCTGTAGGTAGACTTCGGTACCAAGACATTCCACAACATCGACAGGTTAAGGGAGATCTTGTTAGTGGCTATTCACGGTTAACACGATTCAGCTTAACACGGTCATGTTTACTCGGATATCTATCCACTAGTATGCAGTATACTAATATGACCCATATAGGACCTATCTAGAAACATAATACATATTTCTATAAAAGTGATTTATTAGCTCTGGAGTATTGTTTTATACGCATTTGTTTTTATGATGTGTTATACATATTTTGTGAATCATGTATATATATTTTAATTTATAATGAATCATATTTATAAATAATGTATACATATGGGTTATAATTTAGAACCCATATGTATACATTATTTATAGATATGATTCATTCGTGCTATGATTCACGTATGGGTACACATTACTAGGTACATATAATCTACATATTTTATTAATTATTAATCGTATTTATAACTATGGTTATATATTAATAACTATTAGTGTACGTAAATTCATAAACATATATTGCTAATTAATAATAATGATTAATTAACGATACCTACATATTTGTATCGCGAACCACGATAACCAGCTATCAATACATAATGGTGCGAATATTTAAAAACATTCCCCCGTAATTCGATACTATATCTATAAATGTATGTGTGTATGTGTGAGTATGAGTGTGTGTGTGTGTTTGTATATGGATGTGCGACGCATTGTGCGTATATCAAGCGTTACTCCGCGCCGCAAGGGTGAATAACTTATAAATATTATCTTACGGCGTAGATAATATTAACCAGTATTGATGTATATGTCTTACACCTATATCTAAATGCATCTCGTAACTGATCACGATTGTTTACTAGGAATGAATGCTTACTTATGTTTACTTTTCAGTATACCCGTTAGGTAAACAAATATATATATATATATATATATATATATATATATATAAATAAAGTTCTACTTACTATAGTAATTACTATATATAGTATACCATAAGTATATATATATATACTATAAGTAATATATGACTATGGTAATATTAATACAATATTACCAATACAATATAATAGTATATATTATTAATGATAGTCGCGACCATCGATATATCTAAGTAAAGTACATTAAAGTAAGTACTTTATATCGATGGTGGCGATTAATACAGTGTTGTATATGTTGTTATGTGTATAGTATACACGATATACATTATATACCGTTATATATCGAGTGTGTAAATGTATGTACATTGTGTATATATACCTATCTGTATATACCTATCTGTATATATATATATATATATATCTATAGGTACATATAAAGGAAACTGAGATGTCTAGTTCATCTCATTAGGTTGGCAATAGGGGGCGTGATATATATTATGTTTAGCGTCATTGATGATGTTTACTATCTCCGTTATGGTCGCCCCCTCTAGCGATGATCTCACTAAGCGGTGACCTGTGGGCGTGTCCTCATTACGTCATACCCCTGGCGGTGTGTGTGTGTGCTTTGTTAACTAGTCGCATTAACTGGTCGCGTATATATCGATCAGGAGTTATGTAATTATAAACTACCTGTAAAGATTTTTCTAAGGAAGTTACATTGCTTCGCAAAATCTTTGCTACTAGTTTATATACACTATATATATATATATATATATATATATATATATATAAATATATACATTATATTATACACTATATATATACACATATATACATATATGTACATATACGTATACGTATGCATATGTGTATGCATGTATAAATGTTGAGGTATACATGTGTGAGTATCTATGTCTATACATGTAAACAGATATATCTTCAAGTAATACGTCTAAATACTTCTATATTCATATATGATGGTATTTTTTATTTAATATATATTTAATATCCCATCCAGTAACTTAGATGAAGTTTTCATTTAGGGTTTATACTTTAGTAACTAAAGTAAATATAATTGTAATAAATAGTTCTTTCAAAAAATTTTATTTTATATCAATACACAATTTCAAATTTGATAAAAAGTTAAAGATAAATATTATCATTAATTATTTAAGTTGTAACTTTTGAACGAAAAATAATTTATGACGAATTTTTTCGTAATTATATAAATAAATCCTTCGTATACTATAGTAATATTAAAATTGGCGTAAGTATATATACTTACGTACCTACACGTTACTATATTATTTACACGAATAGTACAGTACAGGGCGACATATATTTTAAAATCCTCGGATGCAAAGGATAAATAAAACATTATATGAATTTAATGAATTATCGACCCCCCCCCCTCCTTATTCACAAGTACATGTCGTTACATCACGTGTTCACTACCGGTGCACGTGTACCTAGACAGTCACGTGTTCACCGCGTTATAAGTGTCACTACTTAACACACACGTGGCAGGTTACAATGTCGGGTGTTAGCAGACTAATCGGTGTACACACATACACACACATACACACACATACACACACATTTGTACTGAGATGTATTTAGCAGTAGTTAGACATAATATAGTTGCGTATAATAACGTATTTATACACGCGTAATATGCTTGTTCGAATATGTGGCTCCCATATGTGTTTGTGAACTTGTGGGTGTGAGGGTGGGTGCCACCCACTGGGTGGTGGTGTGTGGGTGGATGTGGATATGGGAGTAGATGGATGTGGATGTGGGTGTGTGGGTGTGGGTGTGTGTGTGGGTGTTGGTGTGGGTGTGGGTGGATGTGGATGTGGATGTATTGGTATAGGTGTGGGTGTGTGGGTGTAGGTGTGTGGGTGTAGGTCTGGGTGTGGATGTATACTCCTATAGGTGTGTGTGTGTAATGGTGTAATTGTAATCAAAGTAATACTCGATATACATATTTAGGTTAATAATATTACATAGTAACTTACTATCTTACTATTGAATATTAATATTTAGTAATATTGGAGACATTAATTTAAATAATACATATATTTTTTAATACTTATTAAATGATGCCGATGATGATGATATTTGGTTTATTAGGTACTAAAATAGGGTCAAGTATACCAATTCGCTCGTGCGGGAATAACATAATAATAAGATAACAGTAATACGATAACAATTTAATAATAATATACATTGAAATATATAACACGGACCAAATACCATATATTGATATATAGCAATATTCTGCACTGAGATATATTGATAAGGGGTTGAATAATATTAATATATAAGTATTCTATATAGGTAGTGATACTAATTAGCGATTTTATATTAATAGAAATATACTAATAATGATATATCTAATCTAAAATCGCATCAGTGAATTAATATAATTATATATATATATATATATATATATATATATAATAATGTATAAGTTATACAGTATAACTAGTAGTTGTTAACTACCTAGCAACTTATAACCTATGAACAATATACCTACATTGTTATATACAACACTATTGTACGTATACTATAGTACTATAGTAACATAAGTTATTGATATATCTAATGTATATATAAAATATATATTATATATAGTATATACGTATATTCGTATAAATCAATGTTATCTATATTTATATGATTTCCACACACGAATGATATTGTGGGCGTTCCTAATTTCCTAACTCCTCCCTTTAGTACTAATTAATATATATTCAATGTGTTATTTTACATGCTAATATATCTCGGTAATTAATATTATTGTAGCTGTTTAACTATATATATATATATATATATATTATAATATAGTTATAATATTGTTATCATATATAATAACATTAGTTTGTGATATATATATATATATATCCAACTACATCAACACCTGTTTATTTTATCATCATACATTAATAAGTTAATATATAAATAAATAAATTTTAATATACGTAAACAAAATATCACAATATCATAAATAAAACATATTATTTATATATATATAATTGAGCGATTAATTATGTTGTCTATTTTGTCTATTTTCAGTTTTCCAGATCATGAGAATAGTGAATTACAGTATTGTAGTCTGGATAGTATGATAGTCTGAGTAAATAGCTGTGCATGCAATATACGACTGCAGTCGTATATTGAGTAAGTAAGATGTAATTTTTTTTCTAGATTAAGTTTATTATTAAAATAGACGACTATAGCCGTATTTAATATATAGATATATATATTAAATATATATAGATATATATATATATATATATATATATATATATATATATATATATATATATATATATATATATATACATATAGGTATACCTATAAGTATTTAATAAAATTGGTCGAAATGATTTTGAGTTGGTTACAAATAATGTCAGGGAAGTGAGTATTTGGGTAATTAACTAGATTTAATAGTTCAGTTTTATTATGGTTTATTAGTAGGTTATTATTTATTAACCAGTTTAGTAGTTCATTTAACAGTATTTTAGTTGGGTAGAGTTTGTTATTCTTGCGTGTATTTCTATGATGTCTGTAAGTCTGTAAGTAACCGATGGAGAACGTTTCATATTTTGTTGTAATGTAATAAGAAATATAGAGAAGAGCACGGAAGAAAGTATTGAACCTTGAGGAATACCGTGGTCGATGGTATATGATGTAGACTAGTTATTTCTGATATTTATGGAATAATTTCTATCCATAATAAAATTATAAAGCCATTCCATAGTTTATATTTTAATCCCATGTTTCTAAGTATTTCTATCAGTATATCATGTTTAAGGGTTTCGAATGCAGATGATAAGGCAAGTAGTATTAGCTGTTCATTATCCAGTGAATTATATGAGTCGTCAAATAGGGATATTACGGTGGTTTCAGTACTATAGAGTTTATTAAACTAATTTAGTTTACTATTAGTTTTTAACGCGTTTTGTCTTATGCCCAGCAACATATTTTCAGATAAGTACTGTAAGAGTTGAGTATAAACCGTTTTTTCAAGAATGTTAGTTAGTAGAGGTAGTTGAGATATATATGCAGACCTATAGGTCTATAATTTGATAATTCTCATGAATAAAGATTAAGTTTTTTTTATTATTTGCGTAATTATTTCGTTTTTTAGTAAATGTGTAATAGTAGGTATACATATGTAAATATGTAAAAATATGTAATACCTGTTATAAGTGAGTCACCAATTATATTTTGTAAGTCAGAGTATGAGTTGTTGCTGTTTGTATTAAGTATATCTATAGAGGAATTGGGTCGTGTGGTGAAGAGCATCTAGCAGTGATAATATAATTATATATGTCATTATTCGTCGGAATATATCATTTTTTAGTGTAGAAGTGCATGGTAAGATATGGGTGCATTGTAAATAGGGTTAAATATACAAGCGAGTCTATTACAAGTTATATCAATTTTATCTTTAACATATTCTAAAAATTGCTTACATAATTGATCAATGGGAAATTAGGGAAGCGTAGGATTTTTCTTTTTTCCTAAGAGGGCTTAGTTATTGAAGAATTAATGTTGTCAATAAAGTGGTATTTTTATTAGATTTCAGTTAATTCCTGTATAGTTAATTCCTATATATATATATCAATTTTTTCGTAATTCAATAAGTTTAAGGACCTTAATTGTGATGGTGATTTCGTAAAAATTATACAAGATTTTTTAAATACAACCTTAAATTAATTAATTTGGAGTTAAACCATGGTGTTTCGTTATGTAGAGTCATGTCGTTTTTTTTCAGTGGTGCATATTGATTTAGTAATATTAAACAATATTGTTTTAGTTGATTAAGGTAATTTGGGTTTATTTATATAAATATCATAGAGATAAAATCAGATGATAAGTCATCAATATTTATTTTCCTCGTACACCTGTAAGTAAGTAGGGTCTGTTTAGGTGAGGAGTTCAGTATATTAAGTTGATAGTTTATTGCGTAATGGTCAGTGAGTAATGTAGGTTTATGTATTAGTATATATGAATGGCTTTATGTATACATTTAAGTATGTATACTTATAAGTATCAGTTCTATTCCATGTCCGTGCGTATGAGTTGGAAACTTAACGTGGTGAGTTAAATTCAGTTCGTTACATAGTCGTTTAAAGTAGGTGGTGTATTTGTCAGAGTCATAGTGGACGTTGAAATCTACTAGAATTATCAATGTTTGTATGTGTGTATGTGTGTATGTTTATGTATGTTGGTGTGTGTTGTGTGTATGTATGTATGTGTGTTTTTGTATGAGTGTATACGCATATATGTGTGTGTATATGTGTGAGAGTATGTGTGTGAGTGTATATGTATGTGTGTATGTGTGTATGTGTGTGTATGTGTGTATGTGTGTATGTAACTAAAGCCAGTAACTCTAATCACTGATGTGGAAGTGGAATCAGGCATGCCTATAAGATACATTACATTGCACTGTTCGTAGTACCTCTAACATGATGACCAATTATCTATGTGAATTACATACACATATATTCGAAGTTATATATATATATATATATATATATATAAACAGTTAACAATTTTATTTATTTCCACATTTAAATATTATATATTATCTATATTATATAATATTATATATTATAAAATGTCACATCTTAAATACTTAAATTCTTTTTATGTATAGAGTTACAAGTGGAACGTTAATCACACACAATCATAACTAATTATTTATATATATATATATATATATATATATATATATGCATTTGTAAGTATACCGACACACGCGCATACACACACATACGTCATACGTGTGTAGTCGTACAGTGTAAGCTACATCGATATTGTGTGCATATGAATATGCTTACTTTAAAAGTTACTATAGGGGCATATAGGGGCTCTATTAAATAACATTATTGAATACGATTATAATTGATTGATAACAAATTAATTAAAAGATTAATAAAAGATTATAACTAACAGTACCTACTTTTAAATAATATATATAACTAACTACAAAGGGCTATACTACAATAAAGGGATTGTGTAAATACAACTTTTAATGTTTGTTTAACAGTTATTAATAAGCACATATTTATCTTTTGGATCTATAGATAAAATACATTTATTATACTAAACACGAGTGGTCGGTGTATTGCATTCATGTAAATGTTAATTATTAATTATCAAATATTTAAAAAATGTAATAAACAATGTCTACATAAACATATTACAAATGTAGGTTAACATTTACAATATACGTCTAAAGGCAAACAAAGATCGTAGTTTACTTTTCAATATTACCGGATATTTTAGAAAATTACCGATAGATATTTTATATCCATGGAAATCTGCAGATATAGTTTCTCATCTTGTAGGCGTACTATTAAATAAAACTTTCTAATCCTTTAAATCATATAGCTATAGTATACTATAGCTATATAACTATAACTATATATAGTTAATATAGCTACTAGCTATTAGATAGTAACTATAGTTATTATTTCATATCTGATATTCACCGATATCAGACGTAATGTTATACACTTTATCAAATTTAACGATAAAGCTTATAAGCTTATGTATACATAAAAATATATCCCATTTTATTCGAGTGTTTTATGAATATCTTAAGGGGGTAGCTCACTACCAGTATTTCCGGAAATAATGACCGGAAATCTTTTCTAGAAAGTATTTTTCTAGCAATTTAATTATAAGTGGGATACTCCCTTACTTTACGGCAAAATATAGTAACTTTGCTGAAAATATAGTAACTTTAAAGTGGTTATCCCAATACAACTTGTTAGAAAATCAATTTATAGCAAACATTTCCGGACATTATATCCGGAAATACTGGTGGTTGATACCTCCTTTACACATGTTTATTAACTTAAATATATGTAACCGTATTAATAAATTGTAATTACTGGGTATATATATATAATTTAACAATATACTTTTGCTCGAACTGATATACCGTATATATATATATATACCTTATATAAATCGTATATACGTATAGCTATAAATATATAGAGGTATGTGTAATTAAATGTGTCTACTGGAGTGTGTATACGAAGTGAACATCAGATGAACGCCGTTTTAATAGTATATATATATATGTATGTATGTGTGTATGTGTGTGTATGTGTATATATATACATGTGTGCGTATACTCATGCGTAGGTAGGGATGATGAATCCATCAGTTACCTGTCCGGAAATAAAAACAATCTATCTATAAATAGAACACTAGGTAGTCACTTAGGTAAACGTTTAGCCCCAGTATATCCGTTGGGAGGGGCAGTGAAACCTCACCAGGTATACCTGTATATATATATATATATATATATATATATATCGTATATGCTATAATGTACTTACTATCTATTTATAACAACATATGCATTGTTTCAACTTACTTGCGTATCATCCTTGTATTGTAGTAAGATATAACATTCACACATATATATATATATATATATATATATATATATAATGTACACGTATACGTGCACATGCCTATGACGTATGTGGGGGAATGCGTGTAATTGCAATATAACACACCAATAGCCATGTAAATAACATGTATTCATATCCATGTCATGCATGATTCACATGTAAATATAGGTTGTAATAATATTTAACACGTGTACCAAAGATTTTCCGAAGGAAAGATATAACACTTACGCGAAATCGTGTAATTCGAATTTGTATACAAAATACCCTGGTGCCACCTATAGCGGGTTACTTTTAGGAACTATGCGTTGTTTATAATGTAAATTCGTATTTAACTATACACTTTTAAAATGTTAAATAATATGCTTTAAATTAATATTTATATGATGAAAACTAAGTGTTCATTACTAATATATAACAAACAAATATGATATGTATGTTTTAAATTCTATAAGTATATATTTAGTGAGTAAAAGCTAATTTATATTGCATGTAATTTAATAGAGCAATGAAAACATTGTTGTATGCAAACAGATCCGAACCTAAATCTATTTCAGTGATTTCGATACTACTGCTAGCAGCGGTTGGGGCTATAACTAAATTACGTTGCATGCATAGGGAGTGTTATATCTTTGCTTCGCAAAATCTTTGCGTGTACTATACATTGAGCATGCCGCGGACATATATACTACTACCTATTTTTAGTATTACTACTAATTATACTAAGTAGTATACTACTATATATAACTACTATATATAACTCATTACAATTTGTATTTATTATATAAAAACATATATATATATATATATATAATTATATATATGTGTTTTATATAGGGGAAAGTCTCCAATTACCGACCTCTAAATGACTATTTGTATAATAACTTATTCAATATTCAATACATTTATTTGAAATTTTGTAAGTAAGATAATATTATGATACTAAATAATGTTATTATGTTAAATTGTTGATATTATTACATTGAAAAGAATAAACCTGGGGTCGGTAATTGAATACACGCGCGTAATACCGACCCCCTCATCCAATTACCGACCCCCTAAAATATATGTGGTGGATAACAGCACTGTTAAAAAATAACGTACAAAATGATCTCTAATAACGTACAAAGCTTGTCCCCCTTAACGTACAAGTGACTTTTTTTTATTTATAATGAATTGTTTACGTTATTACAATATGCTGGCTTTGTACGTTATTATTGTACGTAAAACGGATTTGCACGTTATTTAAAAAATATTTTGAACGTTATTGCAATACCGTATTGTACGTTATTTAAAGATAGTTTTGGACGTTATTATAATACCACATTGTACGTTATTTAAAGACTGTTTTATAGGGGGTTCACATCAATTCCGTTTTTAAAAACGTACGTGTAACTTCAACTTCAAATGATGCATTCACAGCAAATTTGAAGTTATGAGTCACATTCCTATTTTGAAGTTAGGATTTCTGAACGTTTTCTGAACGTTTTCTGAAATAGGATTAATCCTATTTTTCTGTACGTAACAACACACAGAATTAGGGTGCGTTTTTTGTAACGTACCACAGTACCACAGTACCACAGTACCAAGTTAGCAAGCGTTTTTCGTTACGTACCACAGTACCACAGTCCCACCTGTATGCTTATACATGTAAAATCAAGTGGGACTGTGGTACTGTGGTATGTTATAAATCATACGAAATATCCCAAAGTACCACAGTACCACAGTCCCACAGTACCACAGTACCACAGTCCCACAGTACCACAGTCCCACAGTACCACAGTCCCACAACACCACAGTCCCACTTGTTAAATTCGCGGGCGTTTCAGATGGTTCATTGGAAACATCAATATAAATAAACGCTCCCTATATCTATATCGAGGATGGTACTGTGGTACTGTGGTACTGTGGTACTGTGGGACTGTGGTACTGTGGTACTGTGGTACTGTGGTACTGTGGGACTGTGGTACTGTGGTGTGGGACGTTTAAAAAGTAGTACCACAGTCCCACTTGAGTTTACATGTATAAGCATACAGGTGGTACTGTGGTACTGTGGTACGTTACAAAAAACGCACCCTTAGAGAGAACAGCTAGAATTCCACTATTTCACTTGATTCCAATTGATATATATATATATATATATATGAATGAATGAATGAAATCAGTTTATAGACAATTGTCTAAGGAGGATCATTGAAAGCTATAATTAGCTTTATTAAGTCGATACCTCCATAGTATATGAATATAATAGCTTTGGGACATTTATACAATAATAATAAGACTTGTGTACTAGAATTCAATATAATAAGAGTAAAGAAATATATATAAAGAGAATAATAATAATAATAAAAATAATGTCCCTCAGCGTATTTCATCATGTTTCATCAATCCATTAAATATACTAATAAAATAAAATGTGTTAAAACTTGTGCAAACAAATATAAAACAAAAAGTGCGAATAAAATAATAAAAAAGTATTGAAATGTAATAACATAAAATGATTCAAATGGTTTAGTATATAAAAATTAAAATAAAGTATGTTTAAAACTTGTGCAAACAATTATATAACAAAAAAGTGCGAATAAAATAATAAAAAATGATAAAAATATAATAACATAAAAATGACCCAAGTAGTTTTAAATATAAAAATTTTAAAAATTGACGAAGATTAAAAATATTAAAAATGATTAAAATGCTAAAATATAAAAACTAATATTTATTTAAAAAGTAATTCTTTAATACTTTTTTTAATTTGTGTATATTATGTATATTTTCAGATTTTAATATATTATTACTCGTTATATTATTATAGTATTTTGGGCCTTTAAAAAAAATTGTGTTTTGAAATTTCGTTGTTTTCATTAATGGTAAAATAAATCTTGTTTTGTCTTTATTATAAATAAAAAATGTATCTAGATTAATGTTATAGTTATTATGTAAAAGGTTATATAAAAATAATATTATTCTAAAAGTTATGAGTTCATTCAATTTTAAAATAGAATTATATTTAAACATATTATTAGTGTGTGATAAACGAATCAGAGGTAATTGAGACTTGTCTATCATATTTTTATTGATAATTCGAATTGTTTTTTGTTGTATTAATACTAGTTTTTTTAATCTATCTTCATAAACATTACCCCATATTTCTATTCCATATGACATATTTGATAAAAATAGTGAATTATATAATATAATTAAATTGCGTAGGTTAAGAAATTTTAGCTTCCGAAAAAGATATACAATTTTTGATAATTTATTACACAAATTTATAATATGAAACGAATATGTTAAATTACTATCTAATATAATACCTAAAAACGTATATCTATCTACTATTTCTATGTTCACATTATTTAAATTTATATTATTTATAATTTTTGTATTAAAATAAGGAAGTATTTTAGTTTTTTCAATATTCAATTTTAATTTATTTATATTAAACCAATGACATAATCTATCTAAATATAATTGCATATTACTACTCAATTCTTCATTTGAATTTGCAAATATAGAGAGTGACGTGTCATCTGCATATATATTTAAATTTATATTATCATCATTATTAAATATATTTGATATGTCATTAATAAATATAATAAAAAATAATGGACCTAATACTGATCCCTGAGGAACACCAAAACGTACATTTCTAACAGATGATACAGTATTATTTATTCGAGTTTTAACTTTTCTATCTAATAAATAATTTTTTAAAAACACATTTACATGACCCCTAAAACCACAGTATTCTAATTTTTTTAATAAAATGTCGTGGTCTACAACATCGAACGCTTTTTTAAGGTCTAAAAATAGCGTAGCAATTTTTTTATTTAACTATGTTTAGTAAATAAAAAATGTTGTAAGTTAAAATGTGAAAGGATAGTATTGGATTTTTCTACAAATCCATATTGGTTATCATTTATTATTTTATTTTTATATATAAAGTCCATCATTCTATTATAAATTATTTTTTCGAAGATTTTACTAATTTGCGGTAGTAATGAAATGGGTCTATAGTTGATTATCTGTTTTTTATCATTTGCTTTAAATACTGGTTTAATGATAGAAATGTTCATATTATCAGGAAATTCAGAATTAGCCAAGCATAAATTAAATAAATATTCTAATGGTTTAGCAATAGAATTTATTAAAAGCTTGATTAATTTCATGTCCCAGTTATTTATATCTTTGGATGATTTAGATTTCATATTAAGTGTAATATTAATTATTTCCTTATCAGTCATAGGTACAAAATAAAAACTGTTCTCAATAGAGTTTAAAAAATATCTAAAATCATTATCATTAGTTATATTATCATTAGTCATATTATCACTAGTCATATTATCATTAATCAAATTATCATTAGTCATATTTTTATTTAAAAAACTTTCATTTATTTTAAAACCCACATTTGAAAAATAATTATTAAAATGTTCACATTGATCTTTTATATTTATAATTTCTTTTCCTTCATATTTAAGTATTTTGGGTAATTCATCAACAATATTGATTAATTATAGTGTTCAAATGTGTCCAATTTTCTTTTTGATTACAATTTTAAAAAATATTTGAGTAATATTTATTGTTTTCATATTTTATATTTTTATTAATTTTATTTTTTAGTTTTTTATATTAAATAAATGTGATAGGGCAGTTTTTAGTTTTATATGTGTTAAATAATTTATTTTTTTTTCTTATTGCATTTTTCAATTTACTTGTAAGCCATGGATTGTTAATGCTATTTTTATTTATTTTTTTTCTAGATATGGGACAACATTTATTAAACATTTCATTTAATTGTATTACTAATTCATCATAACATATAGAAGGATCTGTAATTGTGTAAAAATAGTCCCATTTATAAATCGATAATGTATTTACTAATGCATTAATATTATGCATATTTCTGATATATACATAGTCACAACTTTTAGTATAGTTATTTTTTATATTCAAAGTAGTAAACACAACAGAATGATCAGATATATCTGTATTAATAACACCATTCAATAAAATTGAATTACTATTTGTTAATATGTTATCTATTAATGAATTCTTATAAGTTGATAATCTAGTTGGTATTTTTATTAAATTATTTAGGCCTAATTGTGAAATGGTATTATTAAAATCAATTGTGAATGGATTAAAAACATCTAAAAAATCAATATTAAAATCACCACAAATACAAATTTCAGAATTAATATATTTTAAAAACAAATTATAAAAGAAATCATTAAATATAGTTCTATTAATATTTGGAGCTTTATACAACCCTGTGATTATTATAGGTTTATATTTAAATTTTAAATTTAATTGTATACTGATTATTTCTAAGTCATCATCAATTGCTGTTGATAAGTCTTCTATATATAAACAATCTAAATTTTTGTGAGCAAAAATTGCAACTCCTCCACCTTTTTTTTTAATTTTTAGTATACGATTTGTTTTATACATTTTGTAATCTGTTAGATATATTGAAGGATCATCAGTATCAGTTAGCCATGTTTCAGTTAGTACTATTATATCTGGTTTACTGACTAATGTATCCAAAAATATATTAAATGTATTGATATTTTTATTGAAACTTCTAATGTTTAGCATCAATATAGTTATATTTAACGTATTATGTATATTATTATATTCCTTAATAGTATAATAATCTGTGTTTTGAATTGTATTATTCATCATACTGTTGTGATTCAGATACTATAGATATTGTTTTAAAGGAATTATTTAAAAATATTACTTAGCATTTCATCATCAGTTGAATTACTTTTTGCCTTTTTTATAAGGTCTGATTGAATAATAAGTTGATCTATAGAAAATTCATGTGTTATTCCAACTTTATTAAATTCAGAATCTTTTAATTTAAATGCATGTTTGATTATATTAATTTTATCAGTTTCATTTTTAAAAATTACTTTTATAGGTCTAATTTTATTATTTTGTATCTTTTCATCATTTCGTTTTCCTAATCTATGGAACTTAATTACATTATTACATATAGAATCATCTGTAACAGTCTTAATTATATTATTTACAAGTTTTAATTCAGTATCATATTTAATTTTATTATCTGCGAAGTCACTTTCATTGGCATTATATATTATTATTGATTTATTTTTTAAATTATCACCATTAATTTCAGAAATATTTTTATTGATTGTCTTTTTAATAGTACTTTCAATATTAAGTAATTGTTTAGATGTAATATCTGCATATGTGGTATTGTTATTATTATTTTTTTTATCTATATTATCTATTTTTATGATTAATTCATCAATTTTTTCATTAAGTTTAATTATTGTTTCAGTATTATTTTCTAAAATCTGTTTAATATTACCTTCAAATAATTCCTTTATATAATCCTTAATTGATGTTGACAATTCTATAAATGTTGATAATTCCAATATATATATAAAGTATATTAACAAATGTTTATTATTACATATAACTTATCGAATAACTATGTATTAAATATATATATATATATATATATATATATATTATAAAAAGGTTATATAAGATATCTTATATATCTTACCATATGGTATACAACTATATATATATTTTAATAATATATATCAACTATACAATAGTAATATATAATATATATTTCAATAATTTATTAAATATTTATTTAAATTATATATATTTCATAAGTTTAGATATAATTATAAGGATTTATGTATTATATAATAATATAGTATTTGTTATATTAGTTAAAAATATTAAATTAATAAATATAATGTATGTAGTATTTGTGTATTTAAAGAAATATATAATATTACTATTTATAAATTTAATTTAGCTATATCCCATGTACACAATGAGATTTGTTACAATTGATTTTATATGTACATATTTTACAAGTTTACATTGGAATATATATGACAGCGCTTTGGTATTAACTGTTACAATATATTATATTATTATTATTATAATACTATTAATTTAAAAATAGTAAATTTAGTTTCAATATTATTGACAGTTTAAAATTAAATATATGTGGCGGTATATGTTTACCATTATGACAAACTAAAAAATACGGAATTTAAATATAGGTGCACCTATGGCGATATATGTCTATAGACAGGGTATACCCTTACGACAGACTACAAAACACGGAATTGATGTGAACACTTAAAAATCTGTTACTTCAAATTTGCTGTGAATGAATCATTTGAAGTTGAAGTTACACGTACGTTTTTTAAAACGGAATTGATGTGAACCCCCTATTAAACGTTATACAACATATATGCATATGCCTCCGATTGGAGTAAGCCTATCCTTAAAGATATCTCGTTTATTTAATTATACTTTGGTGTTTACATTATTATTTATTTTATACCGTTTTAGTAAACGTTTATTTGTGTTTATGTCATTTTCATGTACTATAAGAGGTTTATATTCACTTTGTTTTTTTCCTAATTACCCTAATTCACCATTACCACCACTACCATCATCATCATCATCATCATCATCATCATCATCATCTCTATCATCATAATTACACCACATATATATATATATATATATATATGATACTGATGATGACGATTATGATGATTCTGAAAATATATAGAATAAATAACATGTTTATATTAACATTAGATGTTGAAAGATACGATATCAGGATTTTAGTTTGTACCTATAGGCAACACTGTGTTACTAACACATATATATGTGTCTTATGTATAAGAGGTTAGTTAATTACAATTATGTTATCTATTTATAGAAGTTCTATTAATAGAGATCACACTCTTATCACAATAAAGTGCATACCAAACATTTAAGTCATACATTATTATATCTTTAGATCATGTGATATTATGAATGTTTATTTATTTAATTATTAATGTTTATATTACAACGATGCGAATTATAAATTAGAAATTAATATATTTTATTATATACAAATCTATAGTCTTATCAAAGCCCCTGACTTTGGTATTATTCTATAGATATATATATATATATATATATATATATATATATATATATATATATATAGTAAACTGTTGCATTAAATAACCATACAATAAATCTAAATTCTCGCGCCTCGTTGATATCGCCATGTGATCTGAAAGAGGGTATTACTATTACGTAATCCAATGATCGACGTTTACCGCAATAACACGCCCACGTGGTGTTGTTGTTTACATCTCGAGAGCACGTGACTGTTTAGATACGCCCACTGCCATAGCGATAACATCATAACTATAGTTCATATATGAAGTTTGCTCTACATCATCATTACACGACAGTATACCAATAGGTATATATAGAGTAATGAGCATGACTGAGGAATTGTATAGCTTATCTGTTTATAGACTGTATTGTGTAGCTGTACGAACGTATGCATGAACGTATGCATACACGTGTAAAGTAACGTATGTATACATAGTCATATATGACTACATGTAGACTATAGTATATACTTGTAGACATATATGCACGCTTTCATACGTGCGTTATAATTAGCCGTGCATACAATTAGCTTTACTTACAAGTAGCTTTAGTTGTAGAGGCTATGTCCTACAGGATGATATGTCCATATATGGCCTAGGGCTCCCTCTGTATGTGTTAACGAATACCTACCGTATAAGTTACACATGCGTATGTATAGTAGAGTGTATAGCATTTGGTGTATAATGCAGTGTACATGTACAATGTAAGTTGTATATTGTATAATATAACGTAGGGGAAAGTAACCTAATACGGACACTTTAACAATAAATGGACTTAACTTTTTATGACTCATTATTTTTATTCAAAAATTACAATATATTCATATTATATGATTATAGATATTATTGTAATTTTAAAATTTTATTTAATCTTTTAATTCCATAGATAACTGGGGTGTCCGTATTCAGTACCCATGTCCGAATACGGACACCCTGTGTTATAATACGGACACCCTATATACCACTAGATAAACTATATATTATTGATGAATCAATCAGACAAATTACAATTACGTTATTTATAATTAATTTTATGAAAAATATATTGTAATTTAATTATAATTTTCATAAACTATAGTTAATATTTTATTATTTTTTAATTAATAATACAATTTAGGTGTCTAAATAATAATTTTTTTTTAAATTAACTTTATTGGTAGTATTAATATTATAACGCACGCGATTTTTATGAAAATCAGAATAGTTCATACGCTGTGCGTTGATTTGTTATAGGGTGTCCGTTAAGCCGGAGTGGCTCGGTAATTTTTTTTTGAAAATTGCTGCACATTTTTTTATATTAACTAGATAACATATTAAATTGAATACAAAAAAAAAAATTAAAAAAATTAATTATTGGAGGTGCGCCACCTAATTAAAGTTTAACATGAAGAGATAGGAAGTTTAACATGGAGGAGATAGGAAATATTTGAAACTTCGATTTAACATCATTACAATTTTTTTTTTTAGTTTTATCTGCAATTATAGTTTTAATTATATATTTTTGTATAAGATAATATTTGTACAATATTTTTTTTCGATTTTCCAGGAAATTTCCAGGAAATTTTGGAAAAATACAAAATATTTTAATTTTAATTAAAAAAAAATTATTTATAAAAAAATATAAACATAAATATATATACATAAGTATATGAGTGTACTATTACATGAAATTAATTTTAAAAAAATAATGTATAGTATAAAATATGGTTATTTATTCACTATTTTAATGTAAAAATATGATAAATTTTATATTTGAAAACAAAAAGTTTACGCACTATTACAACAATTTTTTTTCAATCGACTGGATTAATAATAGGGTTTTTTTAAAGAATTTAAATCGTTAGAAATTTTTTAAAATATATTTTACTTTTTATCTTATTTTTTTATAAATTTTAAATTATTAGTTTGCTCTATCATTTTTTTTCTTTTGTAAATATGTAAAAACCAAGATACAACTTATATTATAGAATTTAAAGAGCTTTGTAAAAATATAAATTATATTAATTTTAGATAAAAAAATATTATTAAAAAAAAAAATCCCAATTTTCCCCATATTGGTCAGAAATGCTGATATTTTTTTTATTTCTATAAATATTTAGATAGCTATATTTATAATATATATATTATGTTAATTTCATTATATAATATTCATTATTGAATGAGTTATGTTATAATATGTATTATAAATAAATTAATACATTCATAATTTCTATCTACAAAATTAAACATTTTTACTAATTTTTTTTCACAATTGTGGTCATAACTTTTTTTTAAATAAAAATTTAAAAAAACTAAGATATGACTTCTATTATAGAATTTGCTAAGCATTCCAACTATACAAATTTTATTATAATAGCATAAATATATAAAATCTCATTTTAGTACCAATATACCATATTCGAATATTTTTATAGTTATTATTTATACAGTAAGATTAGCCGATTATATCCATATATGTTGTTATTTGTCATTTAGTAAATGGTTTGGGGTTATATAAAATATAAAAAGGTGTATTAGTAAGAAGGTTCGTGGTTAAAAAGTATAATAAAATGAATATAAATTTGAAAATTAGTTGTTTATAATGGTTTATAATGTAATTGTCATGTGATTTCAATATAGGTAATAGCGGTATTTTTTCTATAGACAAATATTTATAGGTATTTTTAAAAGCTCTGGCGCACGGCGAATACTTCATGTAAAAAAAAAAAAAGTATACCATTGTGACAGAAATACTCCAAACATAAAATGCTAGAAGGTGCAGCAATTTTCAACAAAAAAAGTCCGAGCCGCTCCGGCTTAGTGTCCGTATTAAGATATTTAGAGTGTCCGTATTAGGAACTTATATGACATCTAGATATATGCTTATAACTTAATGAATATTTGATAAATATAGAAATTAAAAATACAATTTTTAGAATGCTTTAGTTTTTAATAATATATTGTTATATTTTATATTAATACATTTATATATACTTGAGAAGGTTTTAAGTTGAATTTTGTTTTGATAAATTTAAAATCGTAATAAAAAAATCAGTTTAATGGATATATCAGCAATATTTTGAATAATAAAAAAATAAAAAATACTTTTTTAGACTATTTATCTGATTATGAATATTTTATTAATTAAAATTGTTTTTGTAGGATTTATAGTTTCTGAGATACCGAGAGTTTCCGTATTCGGGCACTGTCCGTGTTCGGTTACTTTCCCCTATATAGTGTATACTGTACATTGTACAGTGTACAATGTATAATATAGAATGTATAATATACATAGTAAATATATAGATTTACTAGTAAATATATATTTTACATTATAATATGTACAGTAGACTGTTTTGGTAACTTGTGTAGGTATCTTCGTAGAAAAGTGACATCTAACTCGGAATAACTCCTATTATTCATTCCCGATATAATCAACAAAAATTAAAACCGACAAAAATTCAAAAGACAATAACAATATAATAATAATAATTAACAAAATAAATAAATTTACACTAAAAAATAACAAACAAAATTGAAATAACAGATATATGAAAGACAAATTTGTTTACAATAAAAAATCGCCTTTAAGCATATGTCTTAAAAAATAAATAATTAAATTAATCTATGGACATTTTAATTTAATTTTTATATTTGTTCTGATCGAATACAAAATGATCAATTGAATTTTAATGAAAAAGTGTATATTATATATTTTTATAATAATTATATAAATATAAAATTATAATATTTAATACAAAAATAGCTAATACTTCTTAAAAAAATGACTTTTATTGAGAATTTTAACACAAAAGTAATTTTTCGGTTAATTAGTCCGCTGTACACTATTTTTTGTTCGAAAAATAATAATTTTTTTTATTATACCTCGTAAATATCCATTATAGGCTCACAACAAAGTGTGATGCTTAATTAAATAATGTATCAAAGAAATAATCGAAGTAATATATTAATTTAAAAATTAAATAAATAAAAATATTTTGAAATTTTAAGTAATTTTTTACATTATAAAATTATAATATATGCATACACGTATTTGCCAAATATGTTATTTGTATTACAACGCACACTTGTACAAATACATACAATACACAAGTACAATAGAAATGTACATTGAATCATAAATGAAAATATGTCTTCATTAAAGTGCTTTATCAATATAAAATATGTTGTGATGAAAACCCAAATATGTTTATTAAAACATTTATGACCTACTGTGAGCGAGATAACAACACTTTCAAAATCGGTCTACCTTAATATATACTGTATACAATATATACAGTACTCTATAGAGTATACAGTGTATATTATAAATATATGTGCTATGCTATAATATATATATATATATATATATACATATATATATATATATATATATATATATATATATATATATATATATATATATATATAATATGTATATATAATACATAGGGTAGAACTAGATAAGCTTTGATTTTTTTTTCTACCCAGTAGTTCGCTACACTTTCTGATTTATATATATATATATATATATATAAATATAAATATATATACGTATACCTATAGATATATTTAAGATGTTCGCACGGGTATATGTAAAGGTATGTGTAAATGTATGTGTAAATGTATGTGTAAATAGGATGGTTTATTTAGGATAGGATGGTGTAAATGTAGTTGTATTATCTATAGACGTAGGCCTCAACGTTTCACTATTAATACACGAGGCCCATTGATAATGATTCCATCTACATTAATATCTATGGCTTAGCGTTTGTTATGTAACGTTCTATAAATAGATACGGTCACGTGTACATTCTTAGTATGACGTAACTCGTTATAGCATAGCTTCATGTTACGGCAAGTTACCTAATAGGCTAATGCACTAACTATCAATTTCTATGAATGGTGTTATATTTATAACTATTTATAATATATAACATAACAATTTTAATAGCTATATTAGGTAGGTTACGCGTTAATAAGATATATATATATCACTTATATATATTTATACATGGAGGTTTATTTATATGTATACGTTAGTATTATATACATGGATGTACGATGTACATTGTACAATGTTAATCGTACAATGTACGACGTATCCATGTACAATGTATGTACAATGTACAATGTACAATGTATGTACAATGTATGTACAATGTACAATGTATGTACAATGTATGTACAATGTACAATGTATGTACAATGTATGTACAATGTACAATGTATGTACAATGTATGTACAATGTATGTACAATGTATGTACAATGTATGTACAATGTATGTACAATGTACAATGTATGTACAATGTATGTACAATGTATGTACAATGTATGTACAATGTACAATGTATGTACAATGTATGTACAATGTATGTACAATGTATGTACAATGTATGTACAATGTACAATGTACAACGTACAATGTACATACGTAGACGTAAGTGTGATACGATGTGTAATCGATAAAACACATGTATATAATAATTAGTATAATAATACGTTACCCCTTTAATAGAGCGTAATACTACAGTGTTGTGTGTTTACTGTTCTATATATATATATATATATATATATATATATATATAGCAATAACAGAAATAATTAACTGTACATGTTAAATTGTTATTGAAAATAAGAAATATATATATTTATATATATATATATATATATATTATGTAATATTATGTGTAATTAATATTACATAATATATTTAAATAATAATATTATCTGGTATTCATACATTCTTACAAGAGATATATAGTTGTGTGTATATAGATTCCCGTATATTATACGTATATATACGTATGTACGTATGTATATATGTATATATATATATATACATGCACTTATGGATGTATTGCATGTATACCTCCAGCCTATATGATATTATTGTTTAGGGGAATATAATATAATCTAGTTTACTTATTAGCAATTACGATAGCTAAATATATTACACGAAATAGATATCTTTAACCATATTATATAACATACCTCTGTTGAATTAGCTTCTTATGTGTGTGTTATTCGGGCGCGTTCTTTTTTTAAATATAATAAATATAGTAACGAAACAATCGATAAAAACAACTATTTAATGGAAATCTGAGTTATCGAAATGTACGCACGTCGTGGGTGTTGTTATAAAAGGTTACGTAACGATTAGTTCCTAGAGTGGTCGATAGGTGTGTTAATGCTATCGGGATGATCTTCCCGCGACGCGTGTAAAGTTTTCTACCGGGAAACGCGAGAAAGGAGGCTAAGGTGAGTGTGGGCGTGTCGGTTGGCGTGTCGGATGGGCGTGGCTAATTATCTAGAATAGTTGTATACGGTCGCTTCTTTGCGCGAATAGTTCCATTCGTAGTTATAATTCCGAGTGTAAACACTACTATAGTATGCAGAGCGAACACACGAGCTATTAAGATATGGTGGGTACTATTACGACGTGGTTTCTAAACGAGAATAAACGAGAATAAACGAGAATAAGACGAGCGTCGTCGGTTTTACGGAGGCCCCGGGGTGGTGGCGTTTACACCCGATAAATAGTGCCGTTACCCGCGCGCATATTCTTACTATGAATCACTTATGGTGGAGGTTATTAAATCAAAGTAGGCGTGCCAACCGTTGGGCGGATGGGTGGGTAGTATATAAACTACTCGCATTCAGCCTACTTCTCTCTCTCTATATATATCTATATATATATATATATATATATATATATATATATATATATAGTAGTAGAGGTAACTGATAGCTTGGGGCACGCTCTTCACAGAACAGAACTAGAATACCTCATCACGTGACAAGAACGACCACCGAATGATATAGCGGCTGCGGCGGGCGGCTAACTTTATCTCTACTTCTGTGATTCGCTACTTTACGACTATGACTCACAGGCGCGGCATGTCCTCGTAAGTGACGTGATTCACGATGACGTATGTTCTTCGTTATAGTGTCGATGTCCTAGAGCGGTGCCCTAGCCCCATAGTTGCCCCTTAGGCCCCAGAGTTGCCCCATTTTAATTGTTATCGTTATATAACCCATATCGGATCGGTATTTATAACGTAACATATGGTGATCGTAGGTCAACTCGATATAATAAATACGTACTACGAATAAAGGAGCTTTTATTTCAAGAATTTAATAATATTTATGAGTTGTATATTTAATACCTATTGGTATGCCTATTGTTAGGGTATATACATATTTATGAGTTTACCTATTACATATCTTGTTAAACTGTGGTGTAGGGGAGAGCGGGGCAGGTTGAGCCAGTTTTTATAAAAAACACATGTATCTTATAATGTTATGAATATATTTTAATAAAATAAAGTGCATAAGATATATATAGTTTATGATCAATTAAAAACATTCATAAATCAGTGTAATGATAAATAATTAATTATATAATTACATTTTAATTTTTTTTTTAATTGGCTCAACCTGCCCCGTCTAATGGGGCAGGTTGAGCCAGGTAGAAAAAATGCAAAATTAAAGATATATTTAAAAAATAAACATAGTTAAAGTTATATATTTATATTTATTAGTATATTAACAAGTATATGCACCAATATTAATATCAAAACTAATGAAACTTTTAAGGCGAGAGGTTAGATTAGGAGAGAGGTTAGATTTTCTATGTTTTAATCCAGCATATAAACTAATTATTTAATTATTTAAAATAATTACTCAATTATATATTTAATTAATTAGATTATTATTATTATTTAAATAAGTCATTAATTAATTAAATAAATTAATGAATAAATATGTTTAATGATAAACGGGGCATATTGACCCTATGGTCAACCTGCCCCGTTTTACTATGGTCAACCTGCCCCATATCACTAGTATATATAAAAGTAATCTAATTAATTTGTGAGTGATAATTTTTTAATTTTTTATTTTATAATATATAGTATATTAAATATACTTTATTAATATACCATTAATACTACTATATTATTACAAAATATATTAATAATATCAACGTTAAACTTACTGTCCCACTAACGAGATTTTCATAAAATATTAATAATTAAATAATATTTTAATTAGTAATAAATAATTTTTGAGTTGTTATACTAATGCTAAATATAATTGTGTATACATGTATTAAAAATTACATTAAGATATTTATTAATAGCAGAAATAATTGAGATGACTCAACCTGCCCCTATGGTCAACCTGCCCCGCTCTCCCCTACTTGAACTTACAAATAACTCTTAGCATTAACATTAACATTAACAGTATCATTCTATAGGTACATTCCCTACCTATTGATTTACCTTCAGAATCGGCGCTCTATCATAATAGCAGTATATAAGTGTGATATATTCACACATTCACTCACATTCACGCACCCATACACGCTCACCCGCGCACACACATTCTAGAGCTTTTAGAAAATCCGGTCCCCTCTATGGAATTCCCTCCCTCCCTCCTCCAACCATCCGATCTATTAGATCCATCAAATGATTCATACATATCACTTCTTCTTTTCTCTTTACATCTAAGGCTTAGGTTCTAAGCCATCACATTTCTCATTTCTATATTCGTTAAGTTTGTATCCTTTTACCCTCATGTATTACTATTATCTTATTTGTATTGGTAAATATCCTTGCGTCAATTCATTGTATTTTTATTATTATTACTTTATTATTATATTCCCGCTCTAGGGTCTATAAGCATCATAATATATGATGGTGCTTAATAAACTATGTATCAATATCATCAGCATCATACGAGATAAGTTTTTTAAATTAATAAATACATCTAAAAATGTATATTTGTATCTTTTATGTTTTAATTGCACATTATTCACTGTCTGTTATGTGGAGTGTATATCAATCTTTGTCTATATTCTGTTATCCATAGAATGTATTATAATCCATTTATATATATAATATATTTACCATATTATAATACGATTTATACTTAATGTGTTATAATATATCTATATATATATATATATATATATATATATATATATATATATATATATATATATATATATATTATATTAAAGTATATATACTTTATATAATAATAGTATCTAATTTAACTCTCTCTCCTATATGGTTGTGAAACGTGGATATTAAATGAAACCCTAGAGAAAATAATAAATGCATTCTAATCTAAATAATATAGAAGAATCCGTGGAATCTCATACCGACAGAGGAAAACTAACACTAATTGAAGTAATAGGCTCTGTTGAACCACTCCTGTCAACTATTAAAATAAGGAAATTGGCTCATTTTGGCCACACAATACGACATGAATATCTCCATAAAGTAATCATGCAATGTTTTGTAGAAAGAAAGAGAAGACAGGGACGACCGTTAATGAACTGGATGTTTAATATTATATAATGATAAAAAAGTGATATCGGTGATATTCTCGAAAATACATTAGGCCGTGAGAAATGGAAAAAAAATCATTTGTAATTTCCACGATTCAAATCCTCCCTACGACCAACCGATCATGGGATTAAGTAAGTAAGTAACTAATTAAGTATCTTTAATAATACTATTTTATTTTTAAATATAAATCGAGTTGTGTGTGACTAGATAGCCAGCACGTTATCTCTTCTCGGGTGACTCAGGTGTTATGAGTCACCCATGTACGTCGTACATTGTACGACCTTGTGTGAACAACAGGATATATCCTATAGATAGGAAACACGTTAGGATCTATATCCGGAAACACCTATATCCGTTAATACCGCGTTCGGAGATATGATGTATTATTATACACAATAATGTGTTCACTATAATCTAACTAAAAGTTATATAAGCATGTATGGTCGTATGATACGACATACGCTTATGTAATCCATAATATACCACGTATAACGTTATAACATAAGTGTTAATTTATATAACATATATATATATATATATATATATATATATTTATATATATATATATATATATATATATATTCCCTTATACAAAATAATCCGATACGTATCTAGTATTAATGTTATAATTAAGTGTATGTGTGGAATTATATCGTATATGATATGATAACATTGTATTGGGTTATGTTAGAAGTACATGAAGATGTATTCTAATGAATATATACGACACTGGTATCATACAAGTAAACTTCACTATTTTAATGTAGGATAACATAGCATGGCATATACTATATATATGTTTGTGAGATATAAGAGTGGTACTTGCAAGTTTAATTATTTTCTTTTTCATCAGACTGACTAGATGAGCCTAATCATAATATTCCATCTCGACTTCCCAAACATAATATATCTTGTTCTATGTTCAATGCACGGTCAGTTCGTAATAAGGCTGATATTATACATCAATTAATTATTTATTCTAAAAGTTCTATAGTTGCTATTACTGAGACATGGCTGACAAATAATGACTCTTCCATTCCTTCACAATTGACTCCAACTAATTTCGATATTATTCAAGCGAACAGATTATCACCATCCCGTGGAGGAGGTTTAGCTATTATTTATTCTTCTGAATTTAAGCTACTATCATCATCCATTCCAAGTACTATCTCTTGCGAAATACTCAGTTGTCGTTTCTTGTTACCTAATTCAATTATTATTCAATTTATTCTTATTTATCGTCCACCATCATCAATATTTAACAACTTTTTATCTGAACTTGAATCCCTTTTTGAATCAATCTCGACAGATAATTTGATAATTCTTGGTGATTTTAATGTTCAAGTGAATACACATTCGTTGTGCTCTGAATCATTTAAGAAGCTTATCTATGAATATTCTTACAATCAACTTGTTCATTTTCCAACACATACTAGTGGTAATACTATTGACTTGATAATTATTCCCCCTGATTCAGCTATTATTTCAAAACCCACTCAAGGTAACCTGATTTCTGACCATTATGTTATTTCTTTTGATATACTTGTCTCTCCTTTTATATTGAGTGACCATGTTAAACACTACAGAAACATTTCAAAAATTAATCTACAATTGTTCATCAATTCTGTATATGCTTATATATCTATTCATGATACATCTTTAGCGAATTACATATCTTATGATAATTTTAATGATGCACTACGATATTCCCTTGATGCACATTCACCTTTATTAATTAGGACCAAGAAATATGGTGCTCACTCTCCTTGGTTTAACAATGACCTTGTTCTTCTAAGGAGAATACTTCGCTACCATCAGTTGAAATTCAAGCGAAGCAACTGTTTTACACATCTTGAATCTTTCAAAAATATAAGATCTTTGTACAAGAAAAAATTATCAGCAGCAATATCTTCCTTCTATACTGATAAACTTAATAAGTATGGCACTTCTACCAAAGAAGCTTTTAAATTAGCTTTTTCTCTAATTGGTAAAAATCGGAATAAAAATCTACCAGATGGTTCTGATGATAATCTGTGTTCTTTATTTGCTAACTTTTTTCAAAATAAAGTTTTAAAAATAATAGATGATCTTCCTGTAGTAGATTCTATTTATTTTGAAAGTTCACCCTCTTTCTCTGATACTCACTGGTCTTATTTTAATTTACCCACTTCTTCTGTTGTCCTTTCTCTCATGTCTTGTTTGAAATCCAATTCCCCACTTGACCCTGTTCCTCTTAATTTACTTCGTATATTATCTCCCTATCTAATTAATATAATTACTGGTATAATTCGTGTATCATTATCTTCATCCATTGTACCACAATCGATGAAGTATGCTTACATCACTCCGATATTAAAGAAACTTAATCTCGATTCTTCCATACTATCCAACTATCGTCGTATTTCGCAATTATCATCAATTTCTAAGACTATGGAACGCATAGTTGCGCGTCAGCTTATTGATTATATCATATCGAACTCTATTGTGGATTGCTTTCAAAGTGCATACCCAATCATAGTACAGAAACTGCCCTAAACATTGTGTTTAACGATATTATACTATCTATGGATAATAAGGCTTCTTGTTATTTGGTTCTTCTTGATCTGTCTAGTGCCTTTGATACGTTAAATCATATGATTCTTTCTTACCGTCTACGTGAAATAGGTATTCATGGACAGGTTCACAACTGGTTGATGTCATTTGTATCTAATAGAATATCTTCGGTAAAGATCAAGTCATCTTTGTCGGCTCCATTTGATCACACTCATGGCGTTCCTCAAGGATCAGTACTGGGTCCGATTCTTTTTATTTTGTATATTCTTCCCATTAATTTGATTTTTAAAAAATACCCAAATATTCGTTATCACCTCTTTGCTGATGACTTACAAATTTATACTTTTTTTCCACCTGGTTCTGATATTGACATAATTCAACTTTCAATTGCTAACTGTATTAACGATTTAATCTCTTGGTTTTCCTGTAATTCACTTTCATTAAATATTACTAAAACTGATAGCATTATACTTTCTAGATCTCTTTCTTCAATTACTCTCACTCATCCATTCCTTATCTCACTTCCTATCTCAAACACCATCACTACTCTAGGTTTTACTATAAATAATGTATTAGATTACTCAGTACATATATCAAACACTGTCCGCACTGCTAATTATTTCCTGTATAATATAGGCAAGGCTCGCTCTAAGCTAACATTTAATTTAACTAAATCATTATTACATTCATTAGTTTGTAGTCGACTTAGATATTGTAATTCGCTTTTAATTAATATTCCGCAAAAATTGATGAAAAAATTCGATTCAATACAACGTAGAGCTGTTCGCATATTATTTAAGCTAAAGCGTAGTGATTTAACCATATCTATACATTCCATAATGGCGACTCTCGGGTGGTTGCAGTTTCGAGATTTATGCAAGTTTCGACTTCTATGCATTACTCACAAGGCTATATTTATGGGAGTTCCGTCTTACCTATCGAAGGGACTCATAATTCGAACAACTACTCGTCCGAGTCGCAAATGTGAGCTGATGAAACTCTCTCTACCGCTTGTCTCATCTATGTATGCAGATGCTGCTTTCACGGTTGCTGCTCCGAAATACTGGAATAGTCTTCCCGATGAATTACGCACCATGTCATCATTTATGAGTTTTAAATGTAGACTACATACATATATGGTATCATTATAATGTCTTCTTTTTAATTTTATTATTATTTGCGTAACTATTTATTTGTTTTATTATTTCAACTTGACGCACATAAACGTCCATCGTTTTCTGAGTCAATAAACCTTTCTATTATTATTATTATTATTAAAACCGTTTTAAAAATTTTATAAAATTTTATTATTATATTGAATAATTATAAAATAATTATATAAAATAATAAATAAACGTTAGACGAATATTAATACACAAAATATACACAACAATGACATAAATCAGTATACAATACAACAATAATATAAGATAACAAAAAGAAACAAACAGCACAAGAACAAGATCACATACACCCTTAAACATGAAGTTAATTTCAATGATCCAGTCTATGCTATGCGTGTAAGTTATATATATTAAAGGTGTTAACAATGATTAGAATAGTTACTTTACCTTCGTTCAATATTCACCTGTTTATATGTTCATATGGTATACACGTAATAGGTATATACACGTATACTTATATGTATTCTATATACGTGTTACTACCATGTGAATAATATATCATACAATATATATATTGTATATATACATACATATATAATATATATATATATATATATATATATATATATATATATATATATATATATATATATGTAGATGTAGATGTACCTATATATGTAAATGCAACTATTTTGCTAAGAAAATATATAACACTCATTTTATACAATTTGATTAATATTCATATGTACCGGTGATAGCAGTAGTATCGAAACCACTGAAATAGAGTGGGTTTGGCCCGTTTTCAATGAAACACTGTTTTCAATGTCCTGTTAAATTATATTAAATTATATGGATTCTAAATTAACTTTACTTTCCATATAGATGTATAGAATTTAAAACCAAACATATCATATTGCTTTGTTATATATTAGCAGGGAGATTCTCCCTGATATTAGTAATTAAAATTATGTTATAACACTTAGTTTTCATCATATAAATAAACATAGTATTAATAAAATATTGTATTTTACCATTTTAAAAGTTTGGAGTTTAATAATAATTTACATTTTACAAAATATATATTTCAGAAAAAACTATAGCTGTTCGTTTTTGTATACAAATCGATCACAACGTTTTCGCGTGTGTTATATTTGTATCCGTTATAGGAATTGTATATGTTATATCCTTGGTAAAATCTTTGCTACGTGATAGCTGCAATAATGAGTAGGTTAATAATGATACAGGAGTATGATAGTAACGTTATTACTTGGAATCATATATATATATATATAGGTAGGCATATTATATGTATATGTATAGCTATGTATATATACCTTGTGAAGGTAGAGTTGAAACCGACCCCTTACGATTTCCATGGTAACTATTCTCCATCCCGCTCTATCTCTAGCATCTAGTCGCAGATTCATAATATCTTTAGAGATATTTTTTATATTGTATAGCCAAGTGAAATGTGGTTTTCCTCTTTCATGTATATATATAGTATCTAATAACTATAATTTTATTATTTCCCGTTACTACACAATCGTACTAATTGTTATATAATAATTAGCCGATGTAGGAATATACTTGTATACCAGCAAACACTGACAGCCTTCGAACATCATTATACATCTTCTAATGTGTACATATGGTGTTGAACTTCATCGTAAAAATGATATATTTGATATTGAATGATCGAGTTACGATGATATTCTGTTAATGTAGTGATATAATAACATAATTATGTTCTGAGGAAGTTATAATGATGTTATTAAGGTGTTTTGTGTACGTAATATTATAAAACGATATACCGAGAATGTTGTGTTTACATGTACCCTATTCCCTTAATCTTAACCCGGTTACCACTTACCTAACACTCGATTACATCATCCCTCCCTCGCACGCAGGAGCTGTCAATCAAAGAAAGTGAAGCGCACTAAATCCAGGACGGTGAAGCGACACGCCTCCACTCAGAAGCTGGCCTCGAGACGAGCCCGCAGTAAAGCTCGCGTAGCAGAATACGAGTCCGGCCCACTAGATGGCGTCACGGTGGACGAGAAACCGTCCAAGTATCGACCCCACGCCGAAGCCGGTCGGTCGTGCATGAAGATTAAGTACAGCACGATAGACAACTACGAAGGGGATGTTTACGTCGACTATGGCTCGAGTATCGCGTCCCAGGAGGAGAGCAAGGACAGGGATAGGGATAGCGATAAGGTCAGGGGTAGGGATAACGATAAGGATGAGGATAGGGACTAGGGAAGCGGGCGAAGTGTTCAATAAACATTGTAACACGATCTTGTAATTTGTCATTCTCGTATACTAAATAATCGCATTGTTGTTATAATATATACTATTATAATTATAAAGATATTTATATATATATTATATATGTGTAAGGAATTATAACATTTTAAAGTCAAAAATAATCACTATACCTCTTCAATCACATATTATATATGTAATTAATTACAATGCATACATTAACTTGGAGGTCAAAAAGTTTACTATTATTTCAATAAAAAGATACTTATGATATTAAGATATTATTTAGTTTCTATTATTTTATAAATAATAATTGAAACATTTTAATGAAATTGTATATTAAACGAAATATTCGCATCGGTCAAAACCCCATCATTCCTCTATACATGTACTTGATAATGTTAAGGTATTGTATTACATTTATAGAAATTAATTAATTTTATAGCACACACTTATTATAATTTCATTCCATATCTACTGTTTATATTGCAGAATTTATAATTGTGTTTCTATTTATCAAGTATATAAGCTATTTAGTAGTAATGTAAAATTTTAAATTATTGTAAGCATTATCTAATCTTGGTAATCAAGGCTCGAATCAAAACAAACGATTTGAATCCTAAAAGCTAGGGCTTCGAGTAATTCGGATCCAAAAATATAAGGCTTCGAAGCATTAACATCCAAATAAATCAATTACAATTACAGAAAATATTATATATCCTAGTTCAAAGTTTACATTAATCATAAAAAGATGACATGACTGGTGTTTACATTAATAATAAATAAATCTATATGAAATATTTAACTAATTAAATAAAGTGTACTTCAACTATGAAATAATTTCATATATTTAATTGATTTTACTTATATGTATTATGTAGTTTTAAAATTAGTTTTGTTCTAAATTGAGTCTTTTTCTAAATATTCAACTCACTTTTACAATTATTTTTTATTTTTTTTACAATTATTTACATCCATAATAGATACATAACCTATTCACTTTATATATTTTAAAGTATAATATAAATTGTAATATAATAAAGAGTATAATTGTACTTTATTGCATGCATTATATAATATTAAAAATTCCAAGAGGTGAGAAATCAAAATCAATTATATATATATAATATTGATGTTATTATATCTCATGAGATTTAACTTTTAGAGAATCTACATGCCACATGAATGATCTGGTTCGGGAAAGTTTGTTAGGGGGACGCGATACCATCATTTGGTTTACATGTAAAGATACGAAAAAATGCTATTTTTAGAAATCTATTAACTCAACAAATATTCACTTTTTTTTTTAATCTATTAATAATATTCCATATTTTTTATATTATATGTTGAAATTTATAGATGTTTACACATCTTTGTTATACGTTTCTAAAAAAAATAATTGAAATATTTGATAAAAAATTTTAATTTTCCAACTATATTGCTAATTAAAATTTTTTAAATAATATTTTTTAATTTTGACAAATAATTTAGATACCAAATATTACAGGTTTTATCTAGTTATATTGAAAAAATGAAGAAAAAATATGCAATTGTACAAAAGTTAATACCAGTTATGTCAGCATGATTGGTCACAAATAATTATTCTGAGTAAATCAAGTTTCAAATATAATATATGAATATACAGGTACAAATAGTATAATATGAACAAAATGAATAATGTAATGAACATAATTTAAAGACAACATAAAAGATAATATGCTAAGTATTAAAATTTTACATTAATACAAAATTTGAAATTACATTTTTTTATCTAAAAAATCAATGGTATCTTGTCCCCTTAATCAAGTATTAAATAAAGTATTTTTATTAGCTATAATATTTGCAGAATCTATTAATTCTATCTTAATATCAATAGATTAGTTTTTGATAAAATTCATATATTTCTAATATTCAATTTTAAAATTAACAAAAAAGGTAATATAAGTAAAATAATAATGTATATATATCAATAATTTTCTATATATTATTCCTTTGAATAATAAATCAATTATAAAGAAAATGGAGAATTAAATTATAATACATAACATAATATTTGGATAGAATCATATATATAATAAATCAACCTATTCTGATTTATGTTAATAATTATATTTAATACAGTTTTATTGAATTTGTTTATAAATATATATATATACTACAATTTAGTTTTTGAAATAAAGTGAATTACTTTTATATGTCCAAACAAAGTTCTTAATACTCATGTTTAATCCTAACATTTATCATTACAAAAATTATCTAGATCATGTGATATTTAATAGTAAAATGAATAGCTTTTACAATTTAAAAAAAACTATTTGCAATATTAGGAAAGAAAAATAATACTGGTTCATTATATCATGTATATTCCATAAATGATAATATATGAATACACATGATAATATAATAACAATTATCAATGTTTATGTTAAAATAGATTAAGGTATATTATAGTATTATTATGATCTTGAACTTTATTATACTAATAAATAAATATATACTACATTGTGAAATGAAATTTAAAACTCATAAAATATAAATTTAAAGTTCCATTAAATAGTTCAATAAATAGTAAATACAAATTATTTTAATTTTAAACAATGATTTATAGTATTAAAAACTACATTAATACAATACTGAATTAATTTTTTAAATCAAATAAAGTGAATTTCACTTAAATGTTTATGATAAAATAGTATATTAGTTAAATAATAACTTTGGTTAAAAAAAATTAATATATTAAAATATATATAACACAGGACAAATATTTTTTTTTAATTAATCAGTACATATTTAAAATCATATAACCTACTAGCATATATAACATAAAATATGAAGTGAACAAAAATAAATGTATTATAAACTCAAATATAATTTAACTAAAAAGTAATATATAGATATTTTATGTATGTTATATAAAATTATAATATAAATATTTAGATAAATATTATAGATAATACAAATATTTACAATTTATTTAAATGAGCCATAAATCAAAATAATATATATAAAATAAATAATAATCACTATAATTACTCACTATCAATATAAATAATTATAAGATTAGGATATACAATGAAATATGGCAAATTAATTTTCTTATATTATCTAGATAATATAATTTCTGAATTACTTATAATATTAATAATATATGTTATATATTCTATAAATGTAATATATATAAATATAATATTAGTCATCGATATTTAATTCTTTAGATTCAGTCATAGATTCATCATTTGCCTAAAATGATTAAATTATATAATGATGCATACTATGTATTAAATAAATACTAACATGTGAAATAACACTATCTTTATTCCTTGAACGTTTCACACCTGATTCTTTATTCTTATCAACGTAAACCTAAACAAAATATGTTAAATATAATTTAATAATATTTATTTGATATATATTTAAGTAAGAGATTCGCCTTGTACGATTACATGTAAAAGATATGCGTAATTAAAAACTTTTAACTTCTACAATTTTAAATATATTATTAATGAAATTAATATTTCATATCTATATAATATATTAATATAACATTTTAATAATAATATATATTATTCCAATAATTAATTATATTTTTAAATATTAAGTATTCATATAACACATTAAGATACCACTTGTACAAGAAACGATCGAATAACATATTTATTATTTAAATGATAATTTTGAAGGAAAATCTCCAACTTAATATGTTTAATCTAAAATAAAACCATATAGATATTTTAAAAATGTGTTCAAAATATAAGTTATATATAATTTAATAAAATTTATTTTATCTCAAATATAATAATAGATATTTAAAAAATTAGTTGTTAAACATATTGTAAGTATCTCATAACTAAGTTGAAAATGATATTTACTTTAAAATAATATATATATATATATATACAATATTTACTACGGAACCTTTCCTTCTTCATTGACACAGATAACAGGTCTAGTGTTCGGCTCATAGACGTTATGTAGTATACAATAGGTGGACGGTTTCACTACAACCTTATCGCATGCCACTACGGGACACTTGCGAAAGAGTAGCTGTCTCATATCCTTAACCACATCTTAAAAGCAATCAGTTAGGGATTCATAATCGATCTAATATCTGAATTAAATAAAACTACTAATATTATAATATTTAATTTCTATATATTATATATAATGCAATTAAATTAAACTACTAATATACCATTTAATTTCTTTATATTATATATAATCATAGGAAATATATAATGCAATTATATTAAACTACTAATATAATATTTAATTTCTTTATATTATATATAATTGAATAATAGTATGAGAAAGGATACGTTCTATACAGAAATGCGTCAAAGGAATCACTCTCTTATCGCATCCAGTTTCTCTGCACTTATGATACACGAGTACATCTATATCATAAAGTACTCGTTTATTTCTAGCGTATTTCTTACGTTTGAGTAATCCCATCTATATGTAAAATTATAATTATTAATCAAGATGAATATTATCTAAATATTAGGTAATATTATATCATCATTATCAAATATAATATCATCTATTTAAATCACTAACTAAATATCTAAAATCTTTATAATATATATATAAACATAAGTTTTTTAATGATATTAGAATGTTAAATAATGAGTTAATAAGAGTTTTTTTTATACCAAATCATAACATTTTAAAATGTACAAATGTGTTTTCAAAAAATTAATGAAAATCAAAAATGTATACTTATAAAATGTATAATTACAAATAATCTCTAATATCGATTGAATTGAATAAATATAATAACGAGCTAACAATATTTAGTTTTGAAATTGTGGAATATTATAGTCTATAAACTAAATTGTGATTTGTAATACCATTATCAACAAATTATTTATAGATATAAAAAATATAATAATTAGTAAACTTAAACTTAAAATGCTTAATTTTAATATTTTTAATAAAGTTTAAAACTTGATTTATAATTAAAACGAAAGAAGAAATGACGTTATTTTAAATTCATAAACAAATGTATATGTTCTCAAAAATATAATAGGTCCACCTAGCCATAAATCATATAATATATAAATATTACTAATATCGATATTTATCATAATTATAATATGATATAGGATTATATTAATAATAACATGATTATAAATTAAACTATTGTATTAAATAATATAATGTATATTTATAAATAATTACAATAGTACATACCCTTCCATGATATGAATGATATTTCTTCAGCTGTAGATATTCTTTATAGATCCTAGCATTCAATATATTTCTTTTATATTTATGCATAGAGCCTATTATAGAAATATAGTATTAATTAAAAGCTTACTATGATCATATACAATTTAATGAGACTATAAAATATATTATGAAAATTGCATTTAAAAAATTATTACAATTATACATATAAATGAAAGTTTTCAAAATATGATATACTACTGGAATAAATGTATATTATATCTATATGTATAAATTATTAATAATATATATGCATAGAATATAACACCAATGTTAAAATTTAAAATAAATATAAGCTATGCGTTAAAAAGCACAGTAAGTTTTTTTATAAACATATTATTATAATGACTAGTAATTTAGTGTTAAAATATATACGTATACACATATATATTATATTCTATGTGTATTATATATATATATATATATATATATATACATATGTGTATATTTATGATATACATAGGTATTGATATATGTTATACACAATCATTCTAACACGAAATTAGATTCTTAATAATTCTTAAGAATTCCCAAAATGTTTTTTCTACGATTATTGCTAAATATACTAATCCGAATTTATGTTAGTTTTTGTGACAATTTATGTAATTGATAAATAAACGCACGCACAAGTATACTAATGAGTATTATGCAAACGCATTTACCTAATCTAGGGGTCAATCTATTTATAATCGTTTACAATTATTATGTTATTTAATAGTTAACGATCGTTTAATTAATAATAAACAATTAATAATTACAATATATAATTCCTTATATAATTATTAAATTAGTACCACTTTATGATTATATAATGAACTTTAGTTCATAAATTCCTAAAATGTATGTATTTTTAATAATTCTACTGACAAATTAGATTGCTCATGTGAACACCCTAAAATTGATACCGCTAGGGGATTTTGAAACTGGAATTCTTAAGAATTCCATTGCGAAATTGCTGGAATAGATTGCTCATGTGAACAGCACTTAAGGCTATGTGCGGGTTTCAAAATAAATAAATTTTTCATTTTTTTTATTAAGATTGAATTTTATTATTTAATATATTATTTATTAGATGTGAAATTTGAAAAAGGCTTTTAAAATAGGTACTTTATAAAAATGTTGAGGAAAATATATTTTATATCGAATAAAATATCAACTTTTTCAATTATATATTTATAGAGTTGTATTTTACTGTTTTTAGCATTCGATAAAACTATTTTGATAAATACAAATACGTCAAAGGTTATGTTTATAGTTACAAGCATTTCATTGGTCGAGTAAGATGACAGGTGTTATTTATAGCATTATTTGAAGAAATAATTGTATTTTATTATTATCATTATTTTGAAAGTATGCCTCTCCGAAAACGCACTAGCAGATCTCAAATGGGGAATTGTAATAAACGAAAGGTATGATTATATAATGTATTATCTGTTTATTATATTAGTGTATAGATGATAATAATACATTTAGAATTATATATGATAAAGTATGATAATGTAAATAATTATTATGAATTTCAAAGAGAATCCATTTTTATTTTATTTTATATTTGAATTATCAAAATAATAATCTTCTATTGATAGTTATTTTTTATAAATATAATATAGTTTATTTATAAATATAATAGAGCTTATTATTTATCAAATATTGTGTAATAATATATATTGAGACTAATATAATTTATAATTCTAAATAATTTAATATAGTTTATTTATAAATATAATATAGCTTATTATTTATAAAATATCGTATAATAAAATATATTGAGTCTAATATAATTTATAATAATCTAATATAGTTTATTTATAAATATAATATAGCTTATTATTTATAAAATATCGTGTAATAAAATATATCGAGTCTAATATAATTCTAAATAATCTAATATATAGTTTATTTATAAATATAATATAGCTTATTATTTATAAAATATTGTGTAATAAATATATATGTGTCTAATATAATTTATTATTTATAGTCATTACAATCTATTGATACGCCTTCAACTTCTCAAATAGATTCTCCTGAATCTTCAAATTCTCAAATCGATAAGAAAAGGTCTTCGAATAAGAAGAGATATGAACAAGAAGAGAGCCACGCTAATAGGACAAGACGCCTACAAGACAAGTCATACTATTCATCTGGAAAATTTTAATAAAATATATGTCTTCAATTATTCTTATGAAATAGAATGTATATATTTATTTATAATCAATAACTTCTAAATAATTTTAAAAACCAAGTTGATTATTATTATGAAATAGAATGTATATAATTAAAAATAATTTTAAAAACCAAGTTGATTATTATTATGAAATAGAATGTATATAATTAAAAATAATTTTAAAAACCAAGTTGATTATTATTATGAAATAGAATGTATATAATTAAAAATAATTTTAAATAAGGAAAAAGAAATGTAGAAAAACTTTAAAGTTGATTATCTCAGAATAATGTTTTTTCGTATTCAAATATCATCTAGTCAGTCAATAATTTACCGATTACAATAATTTTTTCAGAGAATTTATATTATATAACAATACATAAAATAATGTACATATTTAAAAAAAAAAAAATGTATTGGTCAAAAAAAAATGGTCCGAAAAATTACCAAATTTACCAATTTTTTACCAACAAATTCTTGACCAAACCGAACAATTTGGGATTTTTCTTTAGTGATTTTATTGTAGACCAATATAAACTAAATAAGATACAATTTATTTTAGAATGATTCATTCATTATTGAATGAGGAGATGTATTTATGATAAGGGTATTTTTTTCTATTTTGTCCTATTCTTATACATGAGCGCTGAAACCCGCACATAGCCTTAAGTCATTGAAAATATTCACATTTTAGTCATTTTATATGAATATCTTTAAGTTATGTAATAACAAACTAAATTTAATAGATTTATGATTAATATATTGCAAATATATGAAATTAACTATAGAATCTATATTTTATCTGCCAGATGATATACATAAATTTATTATAATAAAATAATTAATAAATATGATTTTGGCCAATTAAAATTGTATTCATCTAATTTTAATATTTATTAAAATAATAAATTCAAATATATATAATGAAAGCGTGATGTAATAATTATAATGAACATTACAAAAAAAATTATTTATTTATAAATATTTGCATTTAGTAAATAATATATACTATTATAAAAAATGTCATAATTGTATATTTATTATTACATTTACACACAAATAAAAATTCATAATAAAATCAATATATATATATATATATATATAAATATATAGACATATTTATCAAGTAAATAAATTGAAATCATATTAAATGGGATATCATATAACATAATTTAGTATACAAAAATAGCATTATATATTATAGAAATATTTCATACATAAATATAGAAATGAAATATAATATTTTTAATTTATAATTTAATACATGATTTTTTACATAATTTAATTTATGACACTATAATACTGAATAATAACCATACATTTCCATTTCATAGCGATGCTTAGGAACATATCTTTGATAATTCTGTTTCAACTTTCTCCTGATGAATTTAAACTGCGAGAGATATAAATTTTGAAGTCTGATCATCTTACGCCGACAAGTTTTCAATATTTCTACTCCTGATAGGTGTCCAGCTAAACTATATTATTAAAGTGATACATATATCAACTTGTATACATAATATTCTAGATATTTAATATAAATATATTATGACTTATTAATTAATATTTAGAAAACTTAAGGAGAACTATACATATTAAAGAATTATTAAAATAATATTAACATAATGAAAATATAAATGTAATGGAAATATAAAAATAATTATGTATTTTACAAAAATTGTAGTTTATTAAAAAATAAATAGAATATAGTTTATAAATTATTATGAAATATACTAGATGGACTAATTATTAATATCTATTTAATATTATGAGGTTATTTATCATATTTAATAATGAGTTAAATATGTAGAATATGTTTATAATTATATATAATTATATACATATTAAAATAATTGTTAAATATCTTTTGTAAATAAACATAATGAGTAATGAAATATGTATTAATATTGACAGGTATGTTAAATATAATGTATTAAGATATATGGGACTTAATACATAAATTAGTGTTTTTACATACAAAATATTTAATTTAAAAAAATATATGTTAATAAATATAATGAGAGTTAGTTATAAAGTAATAATATATATAAAATTATCCATATTAATAATTTTACATTATTCTATAATAATATGATAATATATTACAAAATAATACATTTAAATTTATCTACCTCATTGTAATAGATATTTAATTTATAAACATAAATAATATATCAAATTATTAATATTATCAAATTATTAATATTATCAATTATTTTGATATAAATAAATATTTCCTATTTTAAAACTATAATTATAATAAAATCTGTATTAGATAATATATAATAATTTATATATACATCATATGATGAATACATTTACTATAAATGAATTACTAAACGAAGATCATATTTAATTAAGGATATTATGTAAACTTACTTTAATACATTATGAGGAATTTTCGAGTTATCAAACATCTCAGAAGAATTAGTAAGACTTTCATGGAATCCATTCCAATTAGAATGATGTAATTCAATTTCATCAGGGTGTCTAGGTACCTTTGGTACCTCTATACAAATATTAAGAATATATATTTTAAATAAATGATTTATAAAAATAATGAATATCATATTCTAAAAATTGTAATGTGTTAAGATAATTAATAATTATAATGTAATTATTAAATATTATAACTTTTAATAATAAATTACGATATGATATATAATAAATATAGAAAGCATGTAACTGAAATGTTAGGCATGGAACAAACCTGGAAATGAACCGACAACGCGGATATTTAAAGCACCCCCGTACTTCTGATCTCGAATTCCTCGAATTAAAGGGTCATAAGAATACGAATTCTGAATGATGCTGAAGAGATCGTCAGCTACTTCTAATGCAGATGATGTTTGATATCTTGCCGCATTCACCTCCGGTACCAAAGGTACTAATTTATGAGAGTGACATAAGCTGTAAACATTGAAAAAGATATCAGTTGAATCACTAGTACACACTATGTTATACTAATGGCAGGGTTGTTTATTTGGGTTTTTGATTTTTGTATATAAAATTATTGATAAATATTAATTTCAATATTATATCATTTAAAATTAGTATCAATATTAATAATAATAGTATATATTATGTTACATAATTTATGTATATTATATAAATTATAACTTATAATTTGTAATTATATAAGGCAGTTTTATTGGTTTTTATCATTTTAAAAAAAACCAAAACAAAAATAACAAAAATCAACAACCCTATCAATATTATATATAAATGTATAGATTATGTGTATTAAATAAATGTATTAATTTAATAAACAAGCCTGGCCGAAATAAAAATATAATTTGGATAGAATTGACTGAATACTTGTATAAATGATCCTATAATACTTTTTAATATAATATACACGAAAATCTAATAATAAAATATAACAATTTATTAATAACAATTATTTAAATAATATATAAAAAAACCACTATTATTCATAAAAAAACCAAATAAACCAAACAATTCTGACTAATGGTATACTTAATATGTAATAGTAGATATAAGAGGGTTCAGTTGTATAAAACTAACGTAGGGTAATTGCAGCTGACTCTAAAATAAGCATTTTCACATCTTTTTCCATTAGTGATATCTATATAAGTACATCTATTGGAATCTGTATATTTACTTTGATGAAAGTGTATGTCACAGAGTGTTAAGTCTTCCAGAACATCCTATATAGACGAATATAAAAATAATGAATATCAAAGAAAAATATATATATATAATTTATATAATATATATATAATATAAATATATAGAACATTTATAAATAGTAATATATAACCCTTTCGCAGCATTTAACGCAGCATTTCTTAGTATTGTACGGATCAACATCCTCATCTACTTGACACACGTTTGCACCTTGAGAAGTTGACGCATTGAGATTCGGACAATCCGACACATTTTCCACGTCGATATCGGAAATTTCTGCCGACTCGCTTTCAATCGGTTGGAGTTGTTTAATCTTTCGCATGAAGAATTCCTCAAAAGTTATATCCGAGGTATCAACATCCGCGTCGCTCGATAAAATACTCATCGTTTCACTGGTGTTATTATGGTATTCATCTTCTAAGATATCATTCGACGATGAACTATCTATTCTGCATCTTGATGTAGAGCATGTAGGTGTCATTTTAATTGTAGAATCCTTTATCAGTGATTTATTGTTTATTGATTTTATTTCTATGATTTTACTAGTATTGTAAAGCTGTTTTATACTGTTTAATGAAGTCGATTCTACAATATTTATATTTGTATGAACATCTTTAATAGAATCATTTTTAATTATATTATCACTAATAATATAACAAGATTCAGAGTTTATTATATTTAATTCAGATATATGATCAGATTTTGAACAATCAACTATTTTATTATGTACATTTTTATTTATAGATAGAATGTTTTCAGCATTTAGTTCACATAAAACAGGATGTTCTTGTTTTATATCATTAACACGAACGACGCAGGGAATTTCAGATGGTAATTTTTCATTCTTCGACATGATTACATAAGTAATATTCTGCTAGAGATTTCAAATTTTCTCAAGTAACTCTTGTGTAATTCTTAACCTGTATAAATAAAATAATATACATTTTATATATTGTACTTATTTATATATCATAAATAAATGTATAAAACAATTTAAGGGGATTAGCGCGGGTTCGCAATTACAATGTCAATCATCATTAATTATAGCTCTAGCTAGAACTCAACCTATAAATAACTACTTAAGATAATTAAATAATTTTTTTTGTATTCAATAGATATAATTCTAATTTATATTTATAATGTAGATTTTAAAATATAATAAATTATAATTATTTAAATATAATAGTTTAAATTAGTTAAAAATGTTGTTGTTGAATAAACAGTATTTTATAATCTTTTTTTCATAATATAAAGTTAGAATAAGAATTTATAATTGTACATGATAATTATACACAATAATTATAAATATACATGTTATACATAGATGGTAACAATTTAAGATACAAATATTCGTTATCAAAGGAGTTTTAGGCTTTGAAATATGCCTAAAAGTGAAAAAGTAAAAACTTGAGATAATTAGAGTAAGTTTTTTTCTTCAAAATCACAGAATATACATATACAACAGTGAAGAAGTATAACAAGGATAATATAAAATGCAAATTTAATATATACATAAAGTTTATATACACATACAAAACGTAAAAACAATACGTAAAAACCCACCAAGAAAATATTATATACACATAAAATAGGTTAGAATAATAATTAATAATTAATAAAAATAAAAATTAATCAATAACATATATACAACAGTGAGGAAGAATAATATAAAATATATATACATAGTTTTATAAACACATACAATTAAAATTTACCAGCTGAATAATCAGCCCAACCATGTGATCTGATAATTTCAATGATATCTAGTTATATAGGAATGTGATTTGTTTTAATTTATTTGAATGTTATTTAATCTATAATTATAATCAATGTATTCAAAACAGAAATTTTTAAATAAAATACTTATTTTAATAAATCGTAATATATTTTAACATCATAAATGACAAGATTTTATATTAATACAAATAATATTAATTAATTTCATGTCACTTTCGTAATTTTTGTAATTCATATGGTCTATTATAACACTGTTTATGGATAGAATTAGCTAAAAATAAGTTGCAATTTTACAATGTGATAAAATAAGATATCGAAATTGGATAGTATGTAATAACAATTTTTTTTAAATAAAATATTAATCATATTTCAACCCGCGCTAATCCCCTTAGTCCCCAAGTTATTTTATTAAAAATGTAATTCGATAATTTGTATTGTATATATATATATATTAATTATGAATATTACATTTATAAATATATAGTCTCTAGAATATTATAGCTCTACAATATACTACATATATTATGTATCATAAAAATGTGTTAATATATTAAAAATAGTTCATTGGTGATTATTTTATAATATATATTTATATATATTGATACTTTTAATAATTAAATATAAAAATGTGTTCCACGTTTGTATCACATAAATATTCTTTAATCATAATTACAAAATATTATGATAAACATATACATTCATCAGGAATACTACACCTGCTAATGTATATTATTTTAAACTTTTATTTACCACTTGAATAATTATATCCAAATTAATTATGGTCTAGGAGTACATATTTGAATCTAATATTCAAATCAATGCAAAACTCATTTTTTAATAATTTATTTTAATATTATTTTACACATCGTATTAAATTATATTAGTAACAATATAGACTCTTTCATAACATATTTATAAAGAAATAAAAATTTTAAAAATGAATATATTTACATATTACAAATGTTTATGCATGGTTATCCGAACAAGCTATATTTGATATATTAAATATTAAATATCACTAGTGAACAATTTTAGTAGTATATATTGGGCAGGGTTGGGGTCAAATACACTTTATCAAATACAAATACTTTTTTCTTAATTAATTAAATACAAATATTTATTAAAATTGTATACAAATACAAATATAAAAATTAACACTTTCAATATTAAATCATAAAATAATAATCCTTATCCCTATATCAGATTGCATAATAGTTAATTGAAATCTATTTAAAATATATTTAATTCCTACAGAAAATCAATAAAATAAAATAAAAAACTGTAAACAATAGACTGGTTGCTTGGGATATTATAAATTCATAAATTTATAACATACATTTTCTATATAGAATATAAATTCATAAATTTATGTATATAGTATTCATAAAATTCTTTGAAAATTATTGTTCTATTATATAATATTTATTATTTAATAAGTACATTTGTTGTTAGTTTTTTTACATTCATAAATTATTTGTTTAAATTCTAAATTCTATTAAATTATTAAATATATATAATAATAAATATATTAAAATATAAACATTTTTTTAAAGGTGTTTTTTAAACTGTATTTGATCAAATACACCAAATACGACAATCAAATACAAATACAAATATAAATACACCAAATCAGCGTATTTAAATACAAATACGTATTTGACCCCATTTCTGATATTGGGACTAATATTATCAGATATATGATATCATATAGTTTATTCATAGCTTGACTTATGCACGGTATGAAGAATTAATAAATTATTAATACCGTATTATATAATGTATAATTGCGAGAAATATTTATGATAGGAATATTATTATTTTTATCAAGTAGTGCAGATCTGCTATTATCTATAATATTTAATGTCTTACGACGCCTGTGTCAATTTTTAATATGCGGTTTTCACCTGGATACTTTACAAATAAATAATTATTTTTAACATCATTGAAATATAAGTACATATACTACTGAAAAATGTATAGTTTTTAAAGTGCATGAATGTACCGTGGTAGATATAGAGAACAGGCGACGCCTGTCAGGCGTTCTGTCCTTTTATTTAAATATAAATATCATTGAGGCATATTTTCAATATTATTATTTATTTTAAATATATATATATATATGTTAATATAACATTAAAGAAATGTTTATTTTCATTTTTTATAAATTTATATTAGATCATTGAGTAACTCTAATGTTTATAAATAATTTTAAATTAAATTAATTATAATAAATTAAGAATATACAATGTATATTATACATACATATAGATATAAATATACAAATTAAATATATAGTAACAAAGAACATATTTCATAATTGTTAATTTTATAAATTGTATTTCAATTTTAAAAAAATACACAAATAAATTATATTTATTTATATACTATACTATATTATATATTATACAAAATGAATGCATATATAAATATATAAATAATGACTACATTTTCATAACAATTATTGTTAAAATTATAGAAATGTTATTTTATTTAAAAAAATTATATAATTTATAAATGAAATGACCTGTTGACCTTAATATTTAAAAATAAAATATAAGCTAAATACAATTTATTAAATATTAAATAAATGAATATATAGTTATAAATAGTTGTATAAATAAGTAGGTTAAAAAAATATATTAATAATGTATTAATGATTATTGTCAATTTAAAAATTCAAAAATGTAAACAATAATCCGATACGCATGCGTCGTTCGTATTTTTATAATTTTTTTAATAAATGGATCTTGGACGATGGCTTTTTAAAGCTGAGGAGCTTAAAAATACCCCTAGCAGAAAATTTTTAAATGAAATACAAGAAGTATATTATAGGCAGAGTGTTTCTAATTTAATTGTGGACATGGGACAATCTCTTCAAGTGTATCCTTACATGTGGTAAATTATTTACTATATTTTCCTCGTGTAATAGGATTATATTCGTAAACATTATATTATATTCTAAATATGTTCGTTATTAATCTATATTTAAAGTCTAATTTATAGTATATTATTTAAATTTAATTTATATATTAATTTGCGTTATTTAAAAATAAAAATACAATTATATAACTTACCATTTTCGATTTTTATCTGGATATTTTGCTAAGCTCCTACTCATGTTTACAATTGTACCGGAACTACTCTAAATTATAATTTATTTCACCATATTATTAGAATCACAATAATAATTATATATTATTGAATTAAGTTTAATTATTTAGTTATATATGTTTAGAATAATTAATAGAAAAATATATACCAATTTGTAATAATTTTAGTAATTTATTAGAGTTTCTACAAATAATTAATATTTATGCTTACATGAAACTTTTTAGTAGCGATTTTTAAATAAATATATTTTATAAATTAGTAATTTTCACTCTTCGTATTGACTTAAGTAATACAATATATAATTAACGAAATATAATGCTTTTACATTTTCTTAATAATATGTTATTAAATATATGTGTTAATATTATATTTGTTATTTTCATTATATATGTATTATACATATTATGTATATAACTTTTCTATCACAAATACTATTTGAAATTGGATAAATCTCATATAATAACTATATTATTCATTATTATTAAATACTAATATAACCATTACCATGTAAATATTATAATAATTATAAAAAAACATCAGTGAATAGTAATAAGCAACATTACATAATAGAATATATATAATTACAAAATATAAATATACTAATTATTAATTAAATTAAATAAATAATTGTATAAAAAACTGACACATATATTATTAATATATTAGATTAATGATATACTATAAGTTATAGTCTATACAAATACTAAGTTACTAAGTTGAATATAACTTACAAATGATAACTTATTTATATATCTAAACTTCAAAAATGGGTATAGTTATTATAATAGTATTTGAAAAACTTTAATTTCAAGTTTGATTTTATTATAATCATAGACATACCAGTGATCTCGTTAGAAGTGATTTCATGGGGAGTGATCTCGTGTGGAATGGTGATCTTTTGCACAAAGATAATACATAATATTGTAAATAATTCTTTATAAATATTAGATTTACTTTATATACAAAATAACCAAACCGCACAGAAATAATGTTTCACGAGATTACAATTTAATAGTAATTATATCATTAAATATAATGCAATTGAGTATTATTTACTAAACCTATTTCTAATTTTTTTTCATTCACTATTATAGTGACTATAAGTATGTTTTCATTCTCGTTCATTATTATGTGTATAATTAATACCATTAATCTATAGAGGTATATGATTATGATTCAATCATAAATAATGTTAACAATTTTACTAATAATCCAAATATTGTTTGAAATATTAATAATAATGAACCATTTTCATACAATATATCAGTATTATTTGTGATGTACAAATATTACTTTAAAATCATAAACAACATTTTATATTTATTCAACATATATATTATACAAATAAATATTTCGATATATATAATCTAAATTTTATATAATAATGAATACAAATAATGAATAAGGTTGTCTGTCCGACAGCATGGAAATGACATTTTAGAAATGTCACTCTTTAACAAATAGTAAATAGTAATTTTCTAATTATTCAGCGATGTGGTGTCAGCTATGGATAAAAGTAGTCATCACATACGTACAAACACATGCAGATATATACTATGTGTATTCAAATAATAAATATATATATATATATTATATAGTATAATTATGATTATACACATATCTATTACTAAACATGAAGTGAGTCTGAAAATAAATATCAATTGATATATATATATATATATATATATATATATATATATATATATATATATATGTATATATCCACTCAATACTATAGAGTAAATATATAAATTTAATATCTGATGATTAATTTAGAGGCGTAACCAATGCCACCACTATAAATCTAGGAATTCCATAAATATAAAAATTGCAACCACCGATGGCCATGCCATCGAACAGATGACCTGATCAAAATTATAATAATTATTAATATCGAACGCTATATGTTGATAATTTAATTTATAAAAGATAATAATTCATATTATTAATATAATATTTAATAACATATATATTAAAATACAACAGCTATACATATATATATATATATATATATATATATATATATACATTTGTATTATATGACCATTTATTTCCTTCACCGTATTACAAAGTAATCATTTATGTATCTACACCGCTATCGTATATATGCATAGATTTTACATGTTCCATTCTATAGAAGTGTTCCCTCGCAATGTTAGTTATTATCACTATAATTACATATATTTATATATATATTTAAAAGATTATTTAAATAAATTTAATGTGATTTTACACCTCAAATTTTATAATTTCACCATCTAAATGTAATAATATTTATCGTGTAAATATATTTTTTATAAAATACAATTAGTTAAATAATAACCTATTTGCTAGTAAATAATGTAAAATACAATTTAATTTATTAAATTTCCCGTTTAAAAAATATTTAATGTATAATAAATTATTATTAATAATCCAAGCAAATGACGTTTAAATTAAATAAATTTGATACCACACAGGACATAGCTTCTTGTTGTCTGTTCCTCTCTGCCAAAGTGGAAGAACAACCTCGTAAACTGGAGCACATCTTGAAGAGTAATCACCGCATTGTGAACAAGTTCCTGCAGGTGAAGACTACCCTTGATATGAACTCTGAGGTTTTTAATTAATGCTTACTTTTATACTATTGTATATATCAATTTTATTTTATTCTATTTATTTAATCTCTCCAATAGTTATATTTGTGCCTGAAATTTAGTTATTTCTACAAATTCACAATAATTTATAAATAATAGAATATTATAGAAATATATCTTCATAAGTTTAATTTATTAATTAACAATTATGCATGTAAGAATTTAAACAAATCATATTTACATATTATAATAAATATAAAATGTATACTCTATTATCTAAACTGTATTATATAATTAAAATAATGAATATAAAATAATAAATTATATCTCAATTATATCTTAATAGTATATTCACAATTAAAAATTTAATATTTATGTTGTAATATTAAAATGTTATTTACTAAGATTAAAACAGTCAACTATATATTTTTATAGTTATTTTATATAGTAATTTCGTATTCGTTATTTTATATAATATATTTATTAATATGTAGTTATTATATATAACATAAATCAACACAGGCATATAGAAAGAAACAAGAGGAGTTAATTGTTAATGAAAATATTCTTTTACAGACTCTAGGTTTGCTTTTTTAATTCATATTTTCATTGCAGAAGAACTTGAATTGAATTAGCATTATATATATATATATAATTTTATAATTTCACCATCTAAATGTAATAATATTTATCATGTAAACTATAAATATATATTAGGGATATGCGAAGTAGCAACAACAAAATATAATATTTAGAAAGTGTCTCGGGTATTCGTCTCATGACTATTACATTTCAGTGTAGAGAACTTATATTTGTCAATACCAATGCAATAACATTCACAATAGCCATAGTATGGCTGCCATACATATATTACCATTATTGTATGCTATCACATAATGGTATATATAACATTAATTGAATTTAAGAGTGTATAGATAATAACTTTACATAAGTCAGTTTTATATCTATATATGATAATTGATTTGAGTTGGTTTCACTAGTTTGGATCGGTTTAATTTTGATATTTTCACGTTTTTTAGCTGCATTACATCCAGAGTGAGCCTATAAATTATATATATATATTTATAAAATAATTATTGATAAATATAATATAACTTAATGTTAATGTTAATCTAATGTTACATATACATTATTATCTACACTACCATGGATACACTATTGTAAGTATACAGTAAATTAATGTTATATTTACTGTAAAGATTTCATATAATCAATGCACTAGCAACTAGTGGTAATATATGTTAGGCTAATGCGAATATTCATATTGATAAATATAAGTTCTTGCACTGAAATGTATTAGATGTGCCCACACTTTATCAATTTTCCCATACTTTTTTATTGCTTCTTCTGTATAACTATAAAAATAAATACATAATTACTAGGAGCACTGGAACGATTTTGTATCGAGGGACCAATACACATGAGGTCCCCCTAGATTTTAAAGTGGGGGGGGACATATCCCCCCCGCCCCGCCCTTGTTGCAGCGCCCCTAATAATTACATATAATGATTACATATTCAAAAATAATATAATAGATAAATAATGTATTTAGTTTAATGTTTCAACTGCATTAGTTCTCTATCCGCACTAGATCACTTAGCCTACACTTGTATTGACATTACCATTCGCTCTTGGCCAGGTTTCCAGATCACAGTTGAACATCCGCACACCTATATAGTAAAGGCCTGTCAGATGATGAAGGCCCATAAAGATCTCGCTCACATGTGTTATTTTCTAGCGACCAACAGGTTTTTGTCATCATGGTACCCACTGATAACTGGCGTCTTCGTCATGTTACTACTACATATAATCATTACATTAAATTATTATTTCATTCGTAACATTTATTCTCAGTAAATTTATTTATATAATTATATTATTTAATTTGAAATACACCAAATGTTATGGAATCATGTAATGGTAATGTTTATAATTCATATATAAGTAGGATAAATTTGCAATAAATTTAATATTTGATTAATAATTCTAATAAATATTTATTTTTAATACACAAAAATTAAACAAAGTAAGTTATTAGTACACTTTTATAAAATATTACATTTATTTTTATTTAGTAATAAAGATTTATTATACTTTTTATATTTTAATAATGTAATGATATCAATAATTTGAATAATAAAATTGTAAATATATTGATCATTACAAATTATCATCATAAGAAAGGATTATATTTGATAAAGTTTGAAATAATTATCATAATACATTTGAAAATCCTATATATTCATTTAATAATATAATTTAAGATTTTTGTTTTAAATTATTCAACTACTAATGTCAAGTTTTTGAATATAATTTGTAGAATACAATTTTGTATACCATATTATACAAGAATTTATTATTTTTTATGAAAATTAAAGGAAATATATTCTATTATGAATTTATATTTATATATATATATATATATTCATATACGTATATACTATATTTATTTAAAATTGTATTAGAATTGTTATATTATCATTATTAAAAGCAAATTTATTAACTATATATATATGATTCATAAAAGTACTGAATCACGAACCTATTACAGCCTACATCTAGCCATGATTTGTATGAAATACAAGCCGACCTACATTGCCTGCATGTGTATTCATTTAGCATGTAAATGGTCTGGTATTGAGGTAATTATATTGTAACACCGATAGCTTCATTAAACATCCGTATATTATATAGCGCGAAACACGAGCGCGACCTTCAAACCCCCCTCCCCCCCACGAAATAGTTTCCGAGATCGAACGAGGGTAAAGATTGGTTTTACTACACAGATAAATCTGTTACTCTGTCCATTCTAGAAGGTTACGCGTCACTATAATGCAGTTGTCACGGCAACACGCGTATTAACCGGCTGTATTTAACTCGTATAGAAATCACTAAGGATTTCCTCGAGGCCATAGACACATGTCCACCTCGGTTAAAACTTAAGATTCAAGCTCGTAAGGTTTGTAAACAAACTATAGTTTCGTATGTACCTAGCTAAAAGTAAATCAAATTGATAACGTAATTTCACATGTCTAAACAAGAGTAATGATTTGTATATATATAAATGTTAATACCTCTAAAGTATGTTATAAACAATTAAATACAAGAGGGGTTTATTCTGGAATTAAGCCTCACACTTCTACCTTCGTACACTTATCTATTGGAGTTAAATGAATGGTATTGTGAATAGAAAATATTCTATTTATTTGTGGAATTATAATTGTGGAATCTAGTACTTTAGAACAGCTTCACAATATTTAAAATTAATGAACATTTTCTATATATATAATTACAAATAAATTAATGACTAATTAATATCACAAGTATAAGATATTTTAAATATGAATGATAAAACATTAGAATTCATAATAAATAATATGCACAATTATCCATCTTTATAGAATCCATAGAGCTGACTCACACTACAAATATATTCTTATGTTCCCATAATTGTCATTTAGTATCATAGATTTATAGTTTACCTAGATTGGTAGTCAAGTGATTTTTCTTCAACAGACATGGTGTCTCGATTTAGGAAACTTAAGATGGCTGACCATGACATATAAAGTATTATTTAATCAAATTAAATGTTGCAATATAATTTAAATAAATATAAATGTTTATTTTGATATAATTGAAATGCACTTTATAAGCGTGTATAGAAAATAAATAAAATGTATTTAAAAATCAATATTTTTTGTTTGTATATATATATAAAATAAATCAAATGTATTTAAAAATCAATATTACTTGTTTGAATATTTGTTAATTGCATTGGTCATATTATGGTGGCCATCTTAAGTTTCCTAAATCGAGGCACCATATCTGTTGAAGAATTTTACATTGGCGAGATATAGAAATACCGATCTATGTAAAATACAAATCTATGTTTAGTATACACATCTGAAGTTCCAATTACATATTCAAATATAGAATATTCTAACTTTAGCAGTAATCAGAACTTATTTTGTAGTGTGAAATCAGCTTATCACACTCCATTTAATGCATACACATGTTATTAGATACATAATACATTGGTCTATTCAAAGTAGAGTGAATATGAATCTATTCATGGAATTGAGCCAGTTTTTTAATGTTATATTTATAATATATATATAGACATAAAAATAGGTTTATTTTATTATGATATTCCTATAGAAACTATAAATTTACAATTATTACTAATTATATTTTTGATAACATTATCTATTATTAAAAATACATTATTTATATATATGTTTTTTTTTTAATATATAGCATACACACATATTATTATAATAGTTTTTCTATTTAGTAGTTTATACCATCAAAACAATTGGATAAGCAATTGAATTTAGTGTATGAAACTTTGTGATAGAGGAGCTGCAGTTGAAACCTACTACTAAATTTTAAATTACTACCAATTTTAATATACTATCAATACTAAATATAAAATTATATATTTAAAATACATCATATCAAAATTCCTCGAAATTATGTCTATTTAAATTGAAGATATACTATATTATTGATATTTATAACTTAAATCCATTGATATAGATAGAAGTCACTTAAATATATTTCGATGAAAAACCTACTGTTTTAATATTAGACATATAATATAATATCCAATCAAAATCACTGATCCCATTTTGTTAATTTATCGATAAAATTGCCATTCGCGTATCTATCTTTTACAAGCATTGCGTGCGTCAATTGCTTATCCACTTTATTTACATCTATGGTTTATACACATAGGTAGCACAACATTATTATGTGATGTAAAAAGCATTTGAATTTTACTTTTAAATACAAATTTAATATTTTATAATGCTGATAATAATTATATATCTTTAAATAAAGCCATTTCATTGGTCTGAAAGATCACATGATACAGTGTTTATACCAAATTAAATATAAAATATATAAATGAAAACATTTTTTTAACATTTTTTTAAATTGAAAATATTTAAATTATAAAACCTTATACAATAATATATTAATCACATAGATTTTATAATGCGTATACATTTATATATTTATTTTACTATGCAAAAAACTGCTTTTTATATCATTTATAAATTGCTTTCATTATATTTTTTTTGACAGATAAAACTATATTAATTAAGTATTAAGTAGTAAATTTTGTTTTATCATTAATGTTATTTTGAACTGTGTGATACCCCCAAAGAAATATTCCTATACAAATCGCTGATTTTTATTATTTAATAAACTTATTTTCAAATATTTATTTCTTACTATTTTATATGTTAAATATTAATTTAATAAATATTATATAAATAATAGATGAATAAATATTTATTCATTGGATTTTTGTTTTTAATATTTGAATATAGATAAATATAACTTATTAATAAAAGAATAATGTAATATATCTTTTATAGTTGACCATTCTTTCCTAACATATTTTATAATTACTGTAAATTATATCGTTTTATATATCCACCGTTAATTCCATCAGATATTTGTAATTTGTGCGTGAAGTTTAATTCGCCTGTGTTGAATTCCAGTGTTAACCCCTTTAGACTCACTTTAGTCTACTCAAGCTTATCATAGATATAAAGTGTATTATCTTTATTGAACTTACTAGAAATGCAATAATGCAAAACCATTATCAAGTTTAATATTTACCATTTTTTAAATTAATCTATATTTTAAGTACTATTCATTATTTTATAAATATTGCATACATTTATATAAATATATGCTCTTTAATAAAAAGTTCATAATTCATCTAAATAATATTACAAATTATTAATAATTATTAATTCATGTAATCTTATATAAATGATAATATTCAAAATTAATGATTATATTAAAAATTTGATTACTATGTAAATTAAATAAATTCATTATATTTAAAACTATATATTAATATTACTTTTAACTAGTATAGCTATTTATTTGTATTCATTTAAATTAATAATTATATATAGGTTTATATATAAATTATATATTATATATAACTATATATTGGTCTTACAACAAATTTGTTTCAGTAAATTTATAAATTTGTATATCAAATTTATTCAAGATCATATTTAAAATCATATTCTATTTTTATATCTCAGAAATGGGCTTTAAATAAATAACATAAATCGATAATTTAAATATATTATTATTCATTATTCATTAATAATAGGTGTACTTTTTCAATATTATTAAAGGTTAATTTTCATTTACATTTAATTTAACTTCAATTATGATATAATTACTTAAATGAATTATCAAGGACACGACATCTGCTCGCTATTTCTGCAATTGTTTCATTATGTACTCCCACTAGATACTTTTCAGTGGTATATTCCTTTGTATTTCAATGATGTCGATCTTTGAATCAAAGATATCAGATATATTGATTTATTTGTGAAATAAAATGCATTCATATTTTTAATTTTGTATTTCTATATACATATTTTATTAAACATGAATTATTTACGTCGACATTCCAAATAATATAATCTATATTAAATTATATTACAAATTTAATATAATCATATTGAAATCATTGATTTAAAAAGAATCTTTGTATTGATTTTTGTATCAAATTAAAATTTGTACTCGTGGACCATGATGCAATACGATAAAATCACTCGAGCGGAAAATATAAATATCATTAATATGCGTTAGCAGATGTCCTGTCCTTGTCATTATGTTGTTCCATGTATTATTAACAATTTTGAAATATGTTATTTCATTTGTTTATTGTTTTATTTGTAATATTAGTAATATCAAGGAATGGACGTCTGCTCTCTACTGCAATGGTAAATATTTAATGTTATATTATGTAATTGGAGAAGTATTTAATTTTTGGAGGTATACGTTTTCTTCAATGAAATAAGAGTAAAGATAATAGTATCTATTCAATTGTAAATTAAATACTTACATCTAGTCAATAAAATTTCTCAACCATTGAATACAAGTTTCCAATATTATTCGAAAGCACCAATGTCCTATCATTGGTATTACTTTGAATAATTGTTTATAATTATAATATTTCAAGACATTACTGCATTGTTTATATCAAATATTACTTTTATATAATATATTATTTTATAAAATAACGTATTACATTGTTTATTATTATTATTCTTTACATTAATAACTTAGTTATAATTTTGACAAATAATGTATTTTACTCATCTTTAAATTTTATATAGCATAAACTTTAATCAAATTAAAAAAATATCATATTAGAATAAAAAATAATAATTATAGAATTTGTATATTTTTTTAAATATTGGTTATACATAATATTAAAATAACTATATTCTCTGAATTAATCTAATTTATTATATAATTAGTCATATTTTATTACATTGAATATGAATTATATATATTCTGTTAACTAAATATGTCATTACCGCAAATTATCATATAAATATTAACCTATACACCTTCACAATAGGATCAGATGAGGAAAATGGGTTTCAATGCTGCTCCGCACCAAAGAACCTCATCGACATCGGGTCACAGTTCAAGTAGACACCACTCTCGTTCCGAGTCGAAGCCGCAGCCTTCAGCGGAGAAGAAACCCAGCGCCAGCAGCGCTAACGGTACCGCCGTCCTGCCGCAAGTCAGTACTCCTGTCGCTCAAGATCCGCTTCGCAGGGTTCGAACGGAACCTTCGATTACCCCGCAACAGTATCTAGAACGGAGGAAACAGCAATCCGTCAAGGCTCCGAACGTTCAGCCTTCAACGAGCAATGAAAGTTCCCATCGATCCGGCAATCATAAGTCTCACCACACCTCTCATAACGTCGTTACAAAACATCAGCCATCTAGTAGTGGTAACGTCCACCTACCCTCTACTTCCTCCTCCTCTACAGCTACTGATACTGAGACTACTACCGGCACCACCACTAGTACTACCACTAGCACCACCACTAGTACCACGCATGTTCATAAATCACATTCAAGGTCTCACCATTCTAGTAACGCCTCTTCTGTATCGGGTAATAATGGACGTTCCCTTCCTCCCGATCCAACTCATCATAAGGTACAAAAGAAGCCGCCTCCCCCTAGTCAACCCGTCGTTCAAGCCACACCCCCTATACCAGCTCAATTACCAACTAACTCGGCAATACAACATCAATCATCCTCTTCCTCATCCTCCACTCACCCCCCTCCTCATCCCTTAGCCATTGATGCCGTTGTTTCAGATGCTCAAGATAACAATATTCAAATGCCAGCTGTTAAAGCCACTCCCCGTAGTACACACTCGACTGTGCCAGCTAAATCAGCTCCCAAACCCAACCACCAACCTTCGGTTACTACCTCACAAATCTCGTCGGCTAATAATAACCTACCTCAAACGGAACAGAAACCCGCGACTTCTATGCCCGCCCCCACATCAACATTAGTTTCATCTACTAATCGCCCCTATAAACCTCGCCATCACGTTATCGGAGGTGATGGTGACCACGCTACCCCCACCCCACCTGCTAATGAAGGTAACACCATAACTCACCAGATTCAAGGTCACACTACCACTAAGCACTCGGACAACGTCCCCGTCGTTGAGCCGTCTGTCACTCACCAGGTGATGAGTCATCAGGCTGAAGGTCACGTCACAATCAGACACACCGACACCGATACCATGAAACCTACGGTCAATGAACTGATACGATCGAGTTTGTCGGATAAAAACACGATCAGATCGATACTAACATCGGAAGCCATCGCTAAATCTAACTCTACCGCTATTAACCACTCTAATTCCATCGGCGAGAAAATGGATAGCATGGACATGGACCTGGATAACGATAGCGATATATCAATAAATGGTGGAAATTCACCTCCCCCGTTGTCGGTGAAGTCTGCAAAGATTACCCTACAGCCGACGTTACCACCCCTTATACTACCCGTTACTAACGGGGTTCCTGGCCGACAACTCGACGTCAAGAAACCCGCCCAAATAAAGTTGACTTTAAAAATGGGCGGCAGTACTCCGATAGCTAAAACGCTGCTGATATCGGATGAAGAGGACGAGTCGTACGTTTCTCCGGAGAAAAGCGATATCCACAAGAACGCAACGCCGCTACGTCTGATATTGAGTAAGGACAGAAGCTCAGGAACCTATAGCAGCGACACTAAGAAACACAAGAAACATCATAAACATCATAAGCACCATTCCAAGAAGCATCACAGGCACGAGAAACATTCGAGGAAGAGGGAAGCCACCGAAATTGACTTAAACAACGACATTTCTCAACCGAAGATAAAACGCGAAGAGTACCCCCAGGAATAGATACTCCGGTGTATATATCTAATTTGTATATATGTATATTATTTTGTATATAATAGATTTGTTGTTATACTTTATCCATATATTTGGTGAGTACTATAATTCTAGATTTGTTCTAATTATTATTTTGCAGTCAGTAAAATATGTGTTAAAAATGATAAATTGAAAAAAGCAATTCTATGATCGCTAAGATCATCCTGTATATATCATAATTTATTACCTACACTTGGTTATTAATCTTTCATGAGATATCTGTAATAGCAGATTTATATTTTTATATTCATTAAACAACTGAAGTCAACATCTCTTGATTATTATATTAAGTATTAACTTAGTCTTGTATCTTGTATAAGATTAAAAAAGTAAATGAAATTTAAAATAATTACCAAATAAACTAGTTATCAATTTCATTATATATATTTTAAATTAATATATAACGGGAACTCCCATATATAACTATTATTATATAATTAATAAATCTATTTTTTTATATAAATAATTTTATAAATAGATAGAGTTTCATAAATATCATATATAAATTTGTTCATTTGATTATAATTTTAATTTAATATATTACATAGATTATTACATAATTGTATCCAATGTTAATAATAATTTGTAATAAAGTATATACACATATAATATGTATTAAGGATATGTATAACCTCTAAAATTAAGAACAACAATATTCTAATTTTGTTTTATATATTAAAATATTAAATATTATCTTAAATGATGTATAAATCATGTTTTTACATAATATATAACTCTAAAATAAATACTTAAAGGTATACAATTTATTTAAATAAATTATAATAATTTAAAAAAAATTAATTTAATTTAATGAAAATAGTTTGAGAATTTTAAAAGTTAAAATAGATAATAGATATAAATTTATATAAGCAATATTCATAGGTGGCTATTTATTTATAATAACATAATTAGTTATCGTCTCGTCGTTTATATATTTCATACATTTTTAATAATTATATTGTACATTTTTAAGGAGACGCGATACAATGGTTTGGTTTACATGTAAGAGATACGAAAAAATGCTATTTTTAGAAATCAAATATTAACTCAAAAAATATGTTTTTAATTAATTTGATCATTTAGATAATTTATAATATATATAATTATTAATTACACAATAGTTTTTTTTAAATTTAATTATTAGTCAAATTTAAAATATTCATAATTTGATCTTTTATTTCAACATAATAATAATTTATTAGTAAACATACTATATATTTCTTTATTTTATATTCTATAAAAAATGCAATTATTATAGGTGTATATTCCTTACCTTACCAGGTCGAGCTTGCGCGGCATTTCATAACACGTAATTTCCATTCACTTCTATCATTCATTGCAGTCGGAAGTTCTTCTATCTTAAGCATTGTGTCTTTTTTTAACTGATCTATATATGATTTCTTGGGCCTGCCACGGGATCTCTTACCATGTTTTGGGTTCCATAGTAGTAGAACACTTGCCAGTTCATCTTACTCCTCTAACAATGTCCTGCGAAACGTAGTCGTTGTTTTCTAATAGTGTCAGATATTTTCGGGATATTCTTATATAGTTCTTCGTTATTATTTGATAGGTGTATATAATATCTATCATTGTATTAAATATTGTATTGAATAAATTAATAAAAAATAAGTTAATACACTTTTAGTAGACCATTATTTTTCCTATTAAATACATGTAAAATCTATTTATAAAACAGATACCCTTAAGTAGAATTTAAATAATATTTCGTAAATTATAATTTTAAATCGATTGATTAATATTAAATTTCAATAATATAACATGATTATAAAATATTCATACTTTTCCTTATGGTATTGATTTATTGAATTTAAATTTAACCACATATAGTAAAAGGTAATGCTATATCTTTATTGAATACTAATTATAATAATTATTAAATAACCTTCTATATTAATAATTATATATTTTAATATTTAAATGATAGATTTTAAATATATTATACGTATAGACGATATAAATATTGATGATAGTTAACTAAATTATAATACAAATAATAGTTATTAAAAAATAATTCATATGTATAACAAATTATTTTAAAGATATATCAATATATATTAGTTATTTATATATATCAATATTGCAGAAGTGATTGAATTCAAATTGCATATATAAATCTATGATAAAACTAAAATATAGACAAATATAAAAATGTATAGCACTGTTTTATTTAAAAGTGTTTCAATTGTCATTGATTTACATTAATGATTGTATATCAATTTCTTCTTAATTCAGCATACATATAATACAGAATAATAGCATTTAATTTATGTTGTGTAATTGATGAGTTCAACCAAGTTTTAATGTTCGAAAGACTCCATTGAAACATTATTACATCACATGAGTGTTTACTGTGTAAGTTTATCATTTCTGGGGATTGTTCAATAGATAACTAAAAATAATGTTTCCTCATTAAATTAAGGTTCCTAATTATACATTTATTGTGTTTATAAGATTTATTTCTAGATACTCCTCAAGCCTAAATAGTATTATTGTATATTATGTTTTATTAGTACCTATCTACTATTATTTTAATATACTACTTCTATGTAGATATATTGTTTTTCAATAAGATTTTACAGCAATTGTATAAAGTTGGAGTTACGTTATGTATTTCAAGTATGTATTATCAGATAATATATACAAGATAATATCTCAGAGTTCAATATATGTTTTTCCTATATGGTATAATAGATTAATCTATTAATACATTATATAAGCAAAACTCTACTTCAGGTGAAAATTAATATCAAGTATTGATCTTTCTACATAATTAATACACAACTATACATGTTACTAGAAATGAAAATATTTCTGAACAAAATTATTAATTCTATGAAATATTTCCAATTTTTAAATAAAAAATGAATCAGAATGCATTTACATGTTCTTGATTACATTTTATATTTTAACTACTTCAAAGATAATAATAGTATGTTACAATTAATAATTCATCGGTGGTTTTGTATAAACTCAATATAGGTGTATAATTCTTTGATATAATATTGATTTAATTTTCTTACGAATTATTTTTTAATTTGATAATTTTTTAAATTAAGTGGCACTATATATTTTATTTAGTTTTATTTTGTTATTTGTTGGCTAATGAAATGTGTATTTTTAATTATAAAAACAAATTATACATTATGAAATAGTAATAATCAGTTTCATTAATGATAATTATAATATATTAAAATAAAACATTTATAATTTACATATAGTATAACTCCTATAACATCGAGGTTATAGGAGGTTTTGCATATAGTCCTCTTAGTTTACACATACGCATAGATTCTGTCAAATATACTCTGCCCCTCATTGGTATTTACGCTGTCACTTATTTCGTCCTAGTACATAGAAATAATAATATATTAAATATAAATGAAATTAACAAAAAATATGATAATGAATAATTAACGTAACATTACACTCTAGTATATTTATGATAGTTTAATACTTCTTAAAGGTCGAAGATCTTCAAGCTAACATATGGAAGTATTCTATAAAAAGAATAAAAAAGTAATATACTAATAAATAATGACTAACGTATAAGGAAGGTATAATTAAAATATCCTATTAAATAAGTATATAAGATTGTTAAATTAAATTGGCAAATAGAAATATAAAGAAAATAGCAAAATAAATTATTAAAATTAGAACGGTAATGGAAACATACATACTGATGATGTTAGAAACGATTAGGAAAATTAATAAGATCAACTTTAAACTATACAAATATATTGTTATATTTCTGCGAAACGTTGACAGTATTGGAAGACAATTAAAGTAAAGCGCCTAGACGATTTCTCATCTTGTCATCTAAGAAAAGGCAAACCTATCTGACAACATAATATTACTAGCATGCATTTAATAACTTTAATAACTTATATTATATACCACGAGAATATAACTATTTGATGGTTTAACAAATCTCGAAGACGTTAACGTAAGTCGTACGACGTATTTTAACGTCTTAAGACGAATTTGTGTTCAACACAAATTTGTGTTCATAAGTGTATAATGCATGAACATTTTCCTACTATCACGAACCAATCAAAGGTATAAATATGCAAGTATGTAAGATATATAATTTATATATATATATATATATACCGTGTGCCGTCGAGTCGAAACCGACCCCTGGCGACATAAATGGTAGCTATTCTCCATTCCGCTCTGTCTCTTGCATCTAGTCGGAGATTCATAATATCAGAGATATTTTTGTATATTGTTTAGCCAAGTGCAATGTGGTCTGCCTCTTCCTCGCCGACCTTCCATTCTTCCCAGCATCATTTGCAATTCCATAATTTCTGATCTAACAACGTGTCCGAAAAAAGATAGGGCAGCCTTGATCAAGGAATTGTCGACAATTCTGGATTTGAGCGTTCTTTTAGATTGTATTATGTCAATTATCTCAATATTTTTCTTCTATCTATAGATAAAACTTATAAGTAGGTAACTCCGAGCAGTTTCCTCCAACCTCATCCTATCTGCCTTTTTGATGGTCCAGGTTTCTGCTCCATAAAGGATAATTGGAAATACCAGTGTTTGAACAATCATTATTTTTGTCGTTAGTTTAATGCCTCTGGCTTTGAATATACATTTCAGACTTTTAAAATAAATTATTTGTCTGTCTTTTTTTCGGAATGTTTTACCATTGCCATCATTCTTCGTAGCTCCTTATCGGTAACTCCATCATTTGTTATTATAACTCCCAGGAATATAAATTTATCAACGATTTCGATATTGTTATCATCTACTATTATATGTTCAAATTTACTTGTAGTCTTCACCTTTGTTTCCTTGACATTTAAATATAATCCGGCTTCTTCGCTTGCTCTTTTGACTTTTGTAATTAGCTCTACGAGATCATGTTTTGTTCCTGCTATCAATATAGTATCATCAGCATGCTGATGCATATCTAAGGTTTGTAACTTTCTTTCCACCTATACTAATGCCTTTATCCCACTTTGCAAGGAAATATCGCATTATTATTTCTGCATAGATATTGAATAGCAATGGAGATAGGATGTATCTTTGCCTAACTCCGTTATCAATCGGGATGTTGCTTGTTTCACCATACTCTGTCATTAAATTCGATTCTTGATTTGTGTATAGATTTATCAGCACAGCTATTAGATGCTCGGGTACTCCAATGTTTTTGAGAGTGCACCATAGTCTTTGATGATCTACACAGTCGAATGCCTTTTTGTAGTCAATGAAACACATGAATAGTTCTCTTTGATGATCTCTATCTTGTTCCATTATCCATCTCAGATTAGTAATATGGTGTCTTCCTCTACCTCTTCGAAACTCGGCTTGTTCTATTGGTAGTTCAAGGATGAGAAATTTCTCAAGTATTTTCTGCAATATTCTCAGAAGTATCTTACTTGCATGTGATATTAAGGCGATTATTCTGTAGTTTCCATATTCTTTTTTATCGCCCTTTTTGTAAATAGGAACATATATTGATTTCTTCCAGTCATTTGGCCATATCTTTGTTTTCCATATGCTATTGTACAGACTCTTCATGACTCTTATAGCCTCATCACCTCCTGCTTTTAGGAATTCTATAGGTATTCCGTCGCAGCCAGGAGCTTTTCTATTAGATATATTCAGATTGCTTCTCCCACTTCTATTTCTAATATATCAGGCTCGTCCTCATATAAATTCTCATTAAAAATATCATTTATATTAGGATCTCATATGTATAGATTTTCTGTATATTTTTGCAATCTCTTTTTTATATATTTTATTCTGAAACCACTCCAATATATAGGAATTCATGCTACTATATAGGAATTCATCCGCCTATATAGGAATTCATGATACAGTATGGGCAATGCCCATACTGTCCCTACCTATAGAATTATATATTGTAATATTTTTTTAATAGATCATGAATTCCTATATAGGCTATCATATATATATATATATATATATATATATATATATATATATATATATATATATATATACCTAATACGTAAATACATATCGTGTAAATTATGTTTTAAACCATGCCCATTGGGCATGGTCCTATATGATATATATATATATATATATATATATAACAGGGACCATAGAGATAAGCCAGGGACAGTGTGGGCAGGATCGGAGATACGATCATGATCGGGTAAGAAAGAGAGAATCGGGATCTGCAAAGATTTACCTAGGATCGGGTAACGAATGGAGGATCGGGATCGGACAAAGGATCACATAAGATAATAGTGGGATCGGGATCTGGATCGCGATCGCTAATACGATTCTATAGTATACTATATATAGTGTTATTATATTTATTTATAATAATATTAACAACATTTTAGTATTTTATTATTACATTTTATGAATTGTATTGGTTATTATTTTGTTTATTTATATTTGTTAACATTATTATATGTATATGATTATGGTAAACAAGTATACTAATAGTATGCCGTGACGTTGAGTACATTATACGTCGTGCAATAAGTAGATATTCAATTCAATGCATTTATATAAATAAATTATATATTAATTCACTAGTATTAATTCACCTATCATAATATATATATATATATATATAATATAATATATGACATATATATTACATTCAATAAATGCATTTAATTCAATGGAATTATTATTGAAATATAATACAATATATTAACAATACATGTAGGTATTGATATGCATATTATTTACAATTATTAATACTTTAAAATATATGTATACATACTATATTTAGGTATTTAGGTATACCTAAATAATAATAGCAGTATAATATACTTTTAAAATTAATAGAAGCATATTAATAGCATAATATACTTTTAAAGTCAATATAATAGCAGCATAATAGCATGCCAAATGAATAGCAGCATAATATACATTTAATGGACACATAATATAAGCATAATAACACAATGTAAACATTTGAGGCTATTATATATGCCATTATGTTGCTATTATGAGGCTATTAATGTTTGCTGGGACAATATAATTCTCTCCCTTATAAACATGTGTTAAATGGTTAAACATGTTAAATACATGTCATATTGTAAATATTAAATAACTATTTATTAATTTTAAATATCAGACGATATTCTGAGTTAATAATCTATAGTTATTGAATTTATCGATTTTTAAATACATTTTTAGCCAATTTTTATTTTTAGTAAACAGCAGATTTTTATAATAACTTTCGTCTGCGAATTTGTAATTAAATAAAATAACGTCGTTATATAAATATATAGGCATTATCTGTAAAAACAATACATTTTAACCAAGTTTAGCTCAATAAGTATATAGTTAACGTTATATATATACTATTAGGATAACGTATGTTTAATGTTAACGTATACTTGATAATATTTATTTAGATATAATACAAATATAATTAAGATATTTAGGCCTAT
>OZ025243.1:5108535-5358535 GCA_964019155.1 Osedax fenrisi
AATTATTTACAGATAATGTTAAAATTATATTAAATTATATTTCAATATAAATCAAACAATCAATATATTCTACACCGTAAAAGGGACATTTATCAGCTTTTTTTTGTAGATTAACGATATTGGAAACCTAACTGAAAATTGTATTCATTGCTAACTTTTATATTTAATTGAGTAAATAATTATCTGTAAAAATATAATAAAATATATTCTACATTACATTTTATAATTACATTAATATAGTCCAGTTAGTTTAATTAATATAGGTAATTAACATACATAATTATTAATATATAATTTCCTATAGGAAATAATTCAATACAAAAATGTTAGAATAATTAAATAGTTAGGTACTAAATAGGTACTAATACTATTAGTACCTAATACTATTTCTGAGAATTATATATATATATAAATACTATAGTATTGTATTGACTCTATACAATATGTAGGTAGTTATATATGATAGATTTTGATAGCTATATATGAGAGCTTTTTATAATAAATATGTATCAATTAATAAGCATTAGGTAGTACCTATATTGAATAATAAAAAGAAAAATACTAATTATTTAAATTGCATTATTAAATATCTATTACCTACCTATCCTGTAGTGTTGATCAGTAGGGGTTGATGAATCTCTCACAATTTGTTTCTACATTTCTCGATCTGATGCTGCTCTCACGGCGTCACATACATTTAGTCCTATCCATTCGTGTATGTTGTCTGACCATTACAGTCTCGGACGAACTCTATTTCTTTTGCCATTTACAGTACCTTGAAGGAATATTTTTGACATAGAGTAATCGTCGCGAATGATATGACCATATTGGTATACCACCGTAGCTTTCTCTCCTTCACTTTTATTAATAGGTCTTTGTAAATATCGATTATCATGAAAACTCTATTTCTGATTTGTTTATTTGTAATTTTGTCTTTATATGATATTTTGAATAATCTTCTTAGATATCTGAAATCCATTGCTGTTATTCTTCTTTGAAGTTCTTAGCTGATTGTCAACGTTTCACATGCATGTAAAAATATTGAACTTAAAAGTGAATGTAAGAGACACATTTTAGAGTTTAATGTTAAGTTTCTGTCGTTCCAAATCGAATTAAGTTTTGTTAATGAGTGGTTTGGGCAATTCTTGCAAGGATTTCCTTTGTCGAGCCATTATCATCTAATATTGAAACTAAGTATTTAAAAGTATCGAATAATTAAATTATTTCTCCATGTAAGGAGATACAATTATTGAAGTGCCCTTCACAGTTTTTCATGATTTTTGTCTTATTTTTATTGATTTCCATACCATAAGTTCTAGAAGTAGAATCTATTTTGTTCATCAGATTAACAAGTTCGTGTTCACTTCCTGCTAGACCGTCGATATCATCCGCAAATCTTAGATTTGTAATTACTCTTCCTCCAATAGATACTGTACCTTTGTGGTCTAGTAGAGCTTCATTCATTATTTGCTCCAGAATTATATTGAATAATGTGGGGGCTAATAGACATACTTGGCGTACACCGGTATTTGTAATGAACCATTCTCTGACTTTACCTTCATAGTATACTGCTCTTATTGCTTTTTCGTAGATGCTTTGAATTACTCTTATGAGTCTGGCATTGATATTGAATCTTTTTATTGTATCCCAAAGTGCTGCATGCCATATCCTATCGAAAGCTTTTTTAAAGTCAATGAATATATGATAAAGCGGTTTTTGATATTCGGTGTATTTTTCTTGAATTATTCTTAAGTTGAAGATTTTTTCATTAGTGCTTCTACCAGCTCTAAAACCTGCTTGTTTTTCTGAAAATAGTTCTTCGGCAATTGGTTGCAGTCTTCTCAGGATAACTTTCAGCATTATTTTACTCATATGTGAAATGAGACTTATGGTTCTATAGTTCTCACACTTCTGAATATTTCCTTCCTATAGGATATATATACATAATAATAATAATAATACTCAGAGTTGGCTTAAAAGCCTAGATGAATGAAAAAGCAAAAGCTTGTCTGGTCATTCACCTATTTACGAAATTACGAGAAGTATATTAGTAAACGATAATATATAAATAAAATATATATATAAAAATATATAAAAATAAGATTTTATTAAAAATGTATTACATAAAGTGTATATAATATACAATATTACAAACAATCAATCTATAATACTATTAAATTAAATATAAATGAAATAAACATATTTTTTTTTTAAATAAACACAAATTTAAAAAAATGTAAAACAATACTAGATATAAGGCTGCTATTAAGTACAACAAATGATAATACCATTGCCACCGAGTATACCCAGGATGCGTAGAACATCAACTTTCATGTAAGGGTGCTCCAAATCCTATATCATTAGGGATTACACCATTGCCAGAGGTGTAAACGCTGATATCCTTATTCCCCGATGCATACTATACATCCCTAATACACCCAATGACTCAAGCATATCCAATCATGTACCAAACACACCCACATACACTAATATATACTAATATATGATAACACAAAAAAACAAAAATTATACATTATAATGATAAATATAAAAATTATATAAATTAAATTAGAAATTAAAAAAAAGAAAATAATTAATAGTACACTACAATAATTTTAAAATAATATTAAATAATATTTCTCGTAATCTCTCTCATCATGTATAAAACATAAATATAAATCGTAAAATACTAGATAACTTATAATAACAAATAGTAAGTAACATAATGCATAACTGTAATATATCCCACATATATATAATATTATATAAATTAATACATAATATACATGGAATAAAAATAAATCATAGATATATAGAAAACAGATAATATATAGAATAAATCAAGAAAAATATTACCATAATAAAAAAATAATAAAAGAAACATTTTTTTAAATCAAACAAAAAAAAGAAAAGATTATATATTTATCAGTAGAAATATTATAATGCATGCCACCTAAAAAAAGCGAATATTATTTAATTATAAAAAATGTAATTAAAAGAAATATTAAAATGTTATAAATAAAATGATATCTTTAGTTATAGTTGTATAAAAGTAAAAGTAAAAGTAAAAGTTCATAATATGTAATGTAAAAATGTATGTGTAATTATATAAAATATATATCATTAGTCAATTAGACGAAAATGGTGTAAAAATGTATGTGTAATTATATAAAATATATATCATTAGTCAATTAGATGAAAATGATAATAAAGTAGAATAAAAGTAAGTGTATATACAAAATATAATATAATAATTTTTTAATTTGTAAAATTTAACATTAGTCAATAAAATAAAATTGTTAATAAAAGTATATCATTAGTCTTTATATAAACTTATTAAATATTTTTTATAATTTTTATTAAATTTATTTGGATTATTATTGTATTTCAGATTTATGTTTAGGTTATTCCATAATTGTGGTCCAACATTAGTCAAACAAAAAGCTTTTCGATCTGTTCTGACTTTTATTCTATAAAATAGATTTTGAATTATAAGTTTTTATTTTATATAATTTCTGTAAATTTATAGGCAACATTTTATTAATTGCCCTGTTCATAAATTTAGCTGTATTATATTTCACAATATCACTAAATTTTAAAATGTTGAATGTTGAATGCAATTTATTATAATTAGAACTATTATACTGTGTACATAATATGCATTTTAACGCTCGTTTTTGTATAATAGTTATTTTTAATAAGCTAGACACAAAAGTATTTCCCCATATATGAACACAATAATTTAGGTGTGAATAAAAAAAAGAATTATATAGTAAAATTAATGTTTTTATATCGAATTTATGTTTTACTTTATTTAAAATAGCAATTGCTCTACAAAGTTTTGTTGCTACATAATTTATTTTTTTTTTCCAATTAAGCTTGTCGTCAATATATACACCTACACATTTTATATCAGTTACTTGTTTTAATTTAATATTATTAATATATAAATTTAAGTTTATATTTTCATTTTTATTTCTGATATTAAAAAGTAAGACATTAGTTTTATTGATATTTATAGATAATTTATTTATATTAAGCCATTTAAATAATTTATTTATATCTGTTTGCATTTTATCTTTAAGATTTAAAATTGTTTTATCATAAAATATTAAGTTAGTATCATCTGCGAATAAAATAGGTTTAAAATTATTTGAAATTTTCGGTAAGTCATTAATATATAAAATAAATAAAAGTGGTCCAAGAACAGATCCTTGTGGAACTCCACATGTAATATTATTATAATTTGAATTTTGACCATTTTGGGATACATATTGTTCCCTTTCAGATAAATAACTTTTTATTAAATTAAAAGCTGTACCTCTAATTCCATATATAAAAAGTTTATTTAACTTAATATATATATATATATATATATATATGTATATATATATATGTATATATATATATATATATATATATATATATATATAATTAATGATTGGGTCCAAACTATGGGCCAATCCCCAGAGTTCTATATTTTGTTGCATACATTTGTTATCACTGGGATCATATTTTCACCTCCATATTTCAATAATTCTCCGGTTATATTAACTACTCCCGGTGATTTACCACTTTTTAGTGACTATATAGCTGATACAACTTCGCTTCTTAAAATAGGATAATTGTCATTATCTGTAGGTTCTGTCGCATTTAGTATAGACGTATCCTCATAGTTATTAACATTCTATACCTCTGAGCAGTATTCCGTCCATCTTATAATCACGCCCTTTTTATCATTAATGCAATTACCATCTTTATTTTGAATATTAGTTGAAGCTCTTTGTTTAGGTTTTGTTAAATCTTTAACGATTTTATAGGCTTTCTTTGTATTATTATGCGTAAAACAAGTGTCAATTTCCCTACATTTACAATTAACCCTGTCTTCTTTTGCCTTCTGTATAGCTATAGCTATACAGAATATAGATATATCTTGATTTTCGAGTTAATTATCTTGTACGTACTTCCAGTTTCGAATTTGTTTTTCTTTAATTTTCTTCTAAGGTCAAACATATCGAGTAATTCGTCTGTGATCCATCTTTGTTTTTTTGTCGATACTTTCCGAGGATATTATTTGTAGAATCAGTAATCACTGAATTTAGTTGTTTTACTATTTCAGTAGTACTATTTAGTTCTTCCAGTTTTAGATCAATTAATTTGCCATCAATTTGCTTTTTAAACATTTTTTCAGTTTCTATATTTTATAATTTATCCAGATTAAACTTTAGTATAACACAAATTTATTTTTATTTTGGCTTCTAAGACGTAGATTAAGTGTCATCATTACTAGAGCATGGTCGCTTCCTATGTCGGCTCCAGGGAAAGATCGTGTTTTATTTATATTAACACTTGTGGCGAATATTTTCTGCGTGAAAATATAATCTATTTGATTATGGTGTAAGCCTCCATTTGTATGTGGTCTACATGTGTTGGTAACGATTAGACTATTTATTTTCATGAATTCAAGTAGCCTTTGTCCTCTTTCGTATGTATTTTCATTACATTATTTACCAGATAGATTTTTCCAATATAAGCTAGCATCCTTTCAAATGGTTGTGTTCCAGTCACCTTGTATGACTATAATAACATGTTTATCTATTTCTGATATAGTTGATTATAGTATATTGTAAAAATGTTCAATTTCTTCATCTGAATTATCTGTGGTTGGCGCGTATACTTGTATTATTGTAACATTGAATGGTGTGGCATGAAGACGTATGGTCGTAACCTTTTATTAATAAAAGTCAATTGACTGGATTAAAGTTCATTATCATTTTAACATTTTCTTTGTTTATGAGAAAACCAACTCCGTTTATGTACCGGTTTTCATTGCCAATGTAGTGGAGTATATGCCCTTCATTTGTTTTTATTTCGTCAGTACCTTTTTTTTTCTTCCGAATTTCACTTTATCCAATAATGTTCCATTTATATCTTTTCATTTCGTGAGTAAGTTCTTCTAATTTTCCGTCAGCTCTGAGAGTTCTTACATTCCATGAGCCAATGTATGTTTCGTGTCGTTTTTTCATTATTTCACCAGTAGTCGACTTGTCATCATTACCCTGGTGTTGTATTGATTATGCGGACCTTGTATTATCGGGTGATGTTCGAGCCGGCATGAGTTTATTTTTGTTTTGTGAGTTCATCATTTGCGTATCTTGGGCAGTTTGAATTTTAGAGGAGCCCATCCCTCTCTAAAATCCCCTACAGCATTAGCCTACTAGCTGAATAATTTTCCAGGGTATGGCACTTGGAGCCTGCTGTTAGAGTTGTGATATTATATTGGCTAATTCAGAAAGGATATTTAGTAGTTAATCACATCTATCAATCATGAATCGTATTGTGTCAATATCACCATCATCACACACACCCTCATACATCTATATAGATTATAAATAATGACTAAACAAATATTGACAATTGAAAACTATTTAATGATAACATTTATTTATATTGAAATCTCAATTTATCTAGAACCAATTGTATATCTATTTACCTATACATTCAAACAACAGCAGGATAGTCCATAGCAACAATTATCCTTGCTCGTCTGTTGTCAAATCAGATTTTTCTGTTAATATTTAAAAAAAATATAATTTGCACTAAATTAGTCTGAAATGTATGCTTGATTCAAAACAATACAATGTATTACTATAACTATTGTGAATGAAAATTATTATAATAATAAAAGAGTATTAATACTAATTAATATTAATAATTATTAGTATTTAATCTCATTTCTCATTCCTATATAATACAAATTAAAAATGTATTGTAAATATTGTTTATAATCTTATAAGTTTATATATAATTTATTATATATAATTATATATAATTTCATAAATTTTATAAAGTCTATTGACAAATTATAAAATATGAAATAATAATATTGTTGTGTCAACTCTCGATTCTCAGATTTACAAAATAGTTTTACACGATTTACATAGTTACCTAACTAAACTTGGATTTTTTTAAAGTCTGAGTTATCGGGATTTCTAATGTATATATTGAGGTATGTTATATTTAAAGTTGATATAATTTTTTAAGTTTTGAAAAATGGCCCAAATTAACACAAAATAAGAATTTTTAAAGCACAAAATAGCTTATAGGATTTTGTAAATATTAACCATGGTTATATATAACCAGGCCTGGTTATATTAGAAATAAATCGTAGTAATTAAATTTAAAACTATAATTGTGATTTAAAAATATACTATATATAGTTATGATATTTATAATTATTTATATAAGAGACATATAATTATTTTCGAGTGGCTTCTATGAATACAATTCTTCTCACTCTCCCTTACAAAATACTACTAAATATGTTATTTTTAACTATGCGTGGTATTTATATATATATATACATATATGTATACAAATAAACTAGTATATATATAGTAAAATATTGTTGTAAACTATAAGAGTAAATGTATATTATTATATACATATAGTTAAGTTAATTATAGTTAAGTATAGTTAAGTATATATACTATATATATACTATATACTATATATATACTATATATAGTACACTATAGTGACTATACTATAGTATAGTAATTTCCTATATAATTGGTATACCATTCACTGCATGGCATGCGGTATATACATAGACTGGTATACCAGTCTTTACGCGTCTATAGACCTCACACAAATAGTATCGAGGTACTTAGATTCATATTTCACGTGGTCTCGGTTCGCTGGCGGAATATCGGCGATATCGCGCCGCACGTGACTATAATCACGTGACCGTACTTCTAATATTAGCAGTAGTAGGTAACTTTACACCACTACATACCTATATACACACATCACCCATTACGGCTCATTACCCCACTACACGGCGCCTCGACCCGATGAGGTCACGTGCCAGGTTCCCAGAATACCCCGCCCCCGACCACCCGACACTTACGCGGGGTAATGGCACTCTGGACGTAGAGCCAGTAACCCGAGGTGGAGTTCTTTCTCTTCTCTATAGAGTAAGTACCTCCCCCATCTTAATACGCCCCTCTCCTAAAACAACATCGCTCGATTGTACACCGCATGACATCACCACATTGTGACTTACCTATGTTCGCCGTGTCGGTTTCATGTGTTATTCATTAAATGCAATTAGTATACATCGTACACACATGTAGCCATCATAACATCGTATATTATACGTATATATACATAAATACACATGTATGTATATATATATATATATATATATATATATATATATATATGTGTGTGTGTGTTTATGTTTATTCATACACATACACACATATACATGTATACATGAACAAACGAGAAAATATACACGTATATACACGTACAATTTAGTACCCTTGTACACTAATTACACAATAACATCATATATATATATATATATATATATATATATCCCTACGATGTGGAATTCCACAGAGTATCGGATATAGGATTAATGATTACCACGAAACATGAAAAGTCACTCAACTTTTAAGATTCATCTACGCAATTGTTTAATTAAATTATATTTATAATCATATATATGAGCGTTACCAGTTTAATGATATTATATCCGATTATAATCAGATATAAATATAATGGTTATATTTTTGGTATATATCAAGTATATATATATATATATATATATATATATATATATTGGTACACATATACAGGTGTAAATTACATATACTATCTATAATCCATAAATCAATATATTAATTCACTCATAGCTATATCTTGATATAATTTTAAAAAACATATACGTTTTTCTATAGAATATTCCCAGTAAGTAAATTAATCAGTGATAATCGTTAGATTATAGATTGAACATCGTCAATATTTGTGATTAATTGATCATAATATGATTACAATCATTGACAAAGTATTAATGATAAGCAACTATGCTTTGATTACCAACTACACTTCTAAATCATTGATATTAATATGATTGTAATCAATGATGGTTAACTGATCACTAACATTGATTTACGACCAGTTAAATGATCGTCAACTTGACAGAACAATTTACATCAATGATATTAATATGCATATTATTATTATATCAATGATGATTAACTGATTACAAATTGTAATTTACAATGTTAAACCAATGATCGTAATCGAATGAATATCTATGATTTTATTCGAATTGAAATCTGTGATAGTAATCAATAAATATTTCAATGATACACTGTTAAAAATAATAGCGTTCAAAACCCTTTACTTTATAAAATATCAATAAGTAAAGGGTTTCGTTTCAGTTTATTTACCAAACCCTTTACTTGTATTTCGTATATAACTAAAGGGTTTGTCGAAACCCTTTAGTACTTTAAATATGCACACGTAAAGGGTTTCTATTTATCCATACAAAATAAATGTATTCAAAACCCTTTACTTTATAAAATATCAATACGTAAAGGGTTTCGTTTACCAAACCCTTTAGTCGTATTTAATATGAAACTAAAGGGTTTGTCGAAACCCTTTAATACCTTAAATTTGCATATAAAGGGTTTCTATTTATGAGTTAATATAATAGCTTTCAAAACCCTTTACTTTATAAAATATAAATAACTAAAATGTTTCGCTAAACAATTAATCGTATTTCGTAGATACTAAAGGGTTTCACGAAATTCATAGTGGTGATTCGAATAATTATTATATACACAATTATTATGCCAACATTATTAATTATTCTAAGTAAAACTATATTATTTTATAAAATGTTCTCTATTTTAAAATATTTATTTAATTATACCCTAATAAAAATTAGTAATCAATTATTATTTTTATTTTATATTTAAGGTAATATTCGTCATTATATAAATAAAATTTTATTTTAAAATTGAAATTTTAATAAATAATCAATATTTCTATTCAAATTTTATAATTACCTAACTCGAATTAGGTAAACCAGACCTTTGTATTACATTGGAAATTAAGTATATTAATTAAGATGATACGATTGGAAATCATGTTTAATTAAATACTCAATATTGTATATATAACAATTATACGTTTATTAAATATTATGTATAACATAACATTTAAAACATTATAATATTTAATTAATTAATTATTTAATTAATTATAATAATACAAATTAAAATACAACTGATAATCAATTCAATAATATTTTATGAAATTCTATCATTTATTAGATATTTTCACGAAACCCTTTAGTATAAAAATAGCTTAACTAAAGGGTTTCAAACCATTTAGTAGATATTCTGGTGAAACCCTTTAGTATAAAATATGCGTAACTAAAGGGTTTGAAATTTATTCTACCAAACCCTTTAGTTCGAAAAACGGCATAACTAAAGGTTTACAAACCCTTTAGTAAATAGTCGACCTAAACCTTTAGTTTGAAAAAAAGCTTAACTAAAGGTTACCAAACCCTTTCATTAAACGGTCATCGATTAAAGGGTTTATTTCACGAAAACTAAAGGGTTTTTTAACAGTGTAGTCATCTGATTACTTGCTGGATTGTGATCTGATTACGAACTTTGATTACTTTACTTACTGGGATACCTTCTTTTCGTTGCCAAAATACTACTCCCGAAACTCTAGTAAAACTTCCCTAAATTATATATAATTAGAGAGCCTTTAAAATGTCGGTCCCACTTTACCGAATTCCCTACACCATACCTTCCGTTCTACCCCACAAAAGATTTATAAATATTAATTCTTTTCTCTCTATCTCTAATCACTAAATCACCCAACTTATTATTTTTCTATGCGTTATTTCTGTATCGTTTTATATTCAAATTTATATTCGTATTATTACTATCTAATTGTTATCGTATCATTACATATTATCGAATGAGTTAAGTGGAGTTTAAATGTTTTTTTTACCTTATCATTAAAGTACATCGATGAATCAAATTTGTATAAATAATTCCATATGTATGGGACAATCGAGTGAAATGGGTGATACCGCAATTATAATTATCACTATAGTGACGCTGTTCGGTATCTTTAGTAGAGTTACATATGCATGCATAGATATATCTTATATGTAAGATAGATTATAGATATTTATAGATATTTATAATATATAGATTATAATTATTATCAATTATAATTGATAATTGATAATAACAATATTATTAGTGTTATGTGTTACATATTTTGATATATATATATATATATATATATATATATAGTGGAAAGTAGCCGAATACGGATACTCTCGGTATCTCAGAAACCATAAATCCTACAAAAAAATATTTAATGAAATTTTTTTAATTATATAAATAGTCTAAAAAAGTTTTTATTTTTTATTTTTTAATTATTAAAAATATTGCTGATATATAAAATAAACTGATTTTTTTATTACGTTTTTAAATTTATGAAAAAAAATTTCTACTTAAAACCTTCTCAAGAATATACAAATGTATCGATATCAAAAAGTTATATTATATAACACTATATTTAAAAAAAATAAAGCATTCTAAAATTATATATATAATTTTTATATTTGTTATCAAATATTCATTAAGTTATAAGAATATATCTAGTATAAGTTCCTGATACGGACAGTGTCGGACACTCTATATGTCTTAATACGGACACCCTATAGGGTATATAACCAATCAGCGCGCAGCGTATGAACTATTCTGATTTTCATAAAAATCGCGTGCGTTATAATATTAATACCACCAACAAAGCTAAATCTAAAATATGTATTATTTAGATACTTAAAGTGTATTATTAATTAAAAAAAAAATATATTATTTATTAACTAATTAAATTATAATAAATTGTTCATAAAATTAATAATAAATAATATAATTGTAATTTGTCTGATTGATTCATAAATAATATATAGTTTATCTAGTCTATATATAGGGTGTCCGTATTATAACACAGGGTGTCCGTATTCGGACATGGGTACCGAATACGGTCACCCTCGTTATCTACGGAATTAAAATATTAAATAAAATTTTAAAATCACAATAATATCTATAATCATATAATATTAATATATTGTAATTTTTGAATACAAATAATGAGTCATGAAATGTTAAGACCATTTTTGATTAAGGTTTCCGTATTAGATTAATTTCCCTTATATATATATATATATATATATATATATATATATATTTATATATTGTTATATATTGTTATAGAAATATTTATAAGCGATTATTAATATATTAAAACTGAAAAAATCTATAAAAATATGTTATCTACTTTTAACGTGTAAGTTCATTTAGAAGTTAATGTATGTTTTATTCAATTGTTGTTATAATGTTCAAACGTATTGTTATATTAACCTACATATATTATAATTAAATAAATAAATATGTTAATGTATAAATGTGTTCGTATATATCAATTACATGTGTTTTATATAATATATATATTTCACAAAATAATTATTGTTATTTAGAATTAACTACGTTCATAAAAATATATAGTAATATTCACAAAAAGTATTTGCGTTAATTTAATATTGACCTAGTTCCTATATATTATATAAGATATATAGTATATATTATATACTATATTATATAGTATATAATATATACATTCCAGTAAATAGAAACATGTATACACATTATTAAATAATAATGGTATATATTAAGCCATTAATTACATTTAATACATTTTACATTGACTTCTTACCAAGAATAAATATATTATTATTATTATTCAATTAATTAAAATATTAATTTGTAATATTAAAATGTTATATACTTAATATATATTATAAATGATATACAAAATATCATAATTAGATTTACTTTATTTGAAAATATTGCGAAAAGAATGCGCATTCTTTTCACTTGTTAGCTAACAATGAATTTCAAATGTTTTATGAAACACACAATTCTACTTTTTAATTAGAAATAAATTATAAATGTTTGAAATTATTTCTGAATTAGGTATACCTAATAAGGATTACCTATAGGTTATATATATACCTATAGGATATATCCTATATATATATATATATATATATATATATATATATATATATATATATATATATATATATATATATATATATATATATATAGGATACATAAACAGATACATAATCATCGATATATGTTGCCCTTCTCTATATTTATACTAAGCATATACTTAATTATACATATACTTAATTTAATGATAAAGGCCTTCATATATATATATATATAACTTAAATAATACACCATACTAATATGTATTTTATATTTTATTTTATAATTTCATTCACATTTCCAGTTAGTTATTATATATACATAAATATATAATTCAATAATAAAATGTAATTAATACTAATTCAGATATATTTATATTATATTAACACTATAAAATGATGATAACGCATACATGTTCTTATTATAACTGATCAATAATTATAGAATCAAAATGTTCACATCAACTATGGGGAGATCATAGTTTCCCGCCCTCCTTTCTAACTTTAACCTTATTAAGTTACTTGTTATGATTTTCATAATTATTAATATAGAAGAAAGAAGATTATTTCCTTGTAGGTCAGAACTAGTGATGTAAATGATGCCGAGCCGAGACTTTTGATTTTTAATGCCGAGCCGAGACTTTCATTTTCGGAAAAAAAAAAAAACGAGCCCGAGCCGAGACGAGACTCTAGCCAAACGAGCCCGAGCTGAGTTGAGACTTTTACAAAACATTACCGAGTCGAAATAATGATTTTTTGAAATTACATTTTAATACTAATTTTTATATATTTCACATTTACATCAATTTAAAAAAAATAATCTGCGCCAACTTCGCGATTCAGTGAATAATAATGTAAATTCATCTAGTGGTGTAAATAATACCGAGATTTTTGATGCCGAGCCGAGACTTTTGGTTATTGATGCCGAGCCGAGACTTTTATTTTCGGAAAAAAAACGAGCCCGAGCCGAGCCGAGACTCTAACAAAACGAGCCCGAGCCGAGTTGAGACTTTAGGTAACTGAGACTGATTTGACTGGCATCATTTACATCATTAGTCAGAACTCATACATTATCAATTCTCCCATAACATCATATATATTTATTAATAATTTAAATAAATATATATATTCAACCAATATATATATATATATATATATATATGGGAAAGTCTCCTATTACTGACCGCTAAATTATATTTGTATTATCTTATTCAATATTCGATATATTTATTTGAAATTTCGTAATTACGGTAATATTATGGCAATGAATAATGTGGATATTTTAAATTTTTGATATCATTATATTGACAAAAATAGAGGGTCGGTAATTGGGTATGTAGTACATACTATGTACATAAATATAATTAAATATAACATACACGAAGTTATTTATTAGTGAATTTGTTTTAATATTAAATTCAAATGTAAACTTTATAGTAATTATATTAAAATAGTGTACAAGAATAGTATATATGTTATTCTTTGATATTTATTTATTAATCAGTATGTATGATATACTCCTATATAATCAACTGTAATCATGAATTCTATATCTATACCAATGATACACAGACAACTTATAAGTATACGACATATTTTAAAGTAAAATACGGATCTATTTTGATTAAGATCATAATCGTAATATCCATGGATATTATAAATAACATGGGGTCGGTATTAGGGTAATTTAGGGAGTCGGTAATAGGAAAATAATATGGTTGCTATAATTAAGATATATTGGTTTATATTTATTCAAATTAAATACTTTTTGTATTATAAACATTTAATTGATTTATAATATTATGAATAGAATTACGTTTTCTTTTAAGTAATAATGTATTTACAATAATTAAAAAAAAAAGTTATTATTCAAATATATAAAATATAAAACCAAAATATTACATTTTATCAAATAATAATTATATGATTGGATATTTTGTTAATCAGAATACTTATTCATATTTACCATTAAATTACTAATATTTTAAGTATATATAATTTATTGATATCTCTTTTAGTTACTGAGATATGAGAGGGGGTCAGTATAAGAAGGGATCGATAGTTGTATATAGTTGGGAGTAAAGATGTATTTATTGGCGGTAAATATTACCAGAGTTAATACTCTTGGTGCAAGTATGATCCTTAAGATATATGATTTTATGAACATACATCTTGAAAGTAGAGACTTAACAACATTTATTTTTTTTTTAATTTAAATTTTTGTTATTTATGTTCATGTAATTATTTATATTATAATTGTTATTATTTTATTATTTCTAATGTTATCTTATCTCTTTATATTATTTTAGTATGTTAATATAATTATCTATTTTTCTCCTTATAATCTAGTGGGTGAAATTATCGACAAGCCATGCTTTTTCTTTCAATCTGATGTTATTATTATTATTATATATTATGAAGTAACTATAGATAAAACTTAATTATTTGTTACGTATTATTGGCTATAATATCTTAATAATTCTATAACCTTGTAGTATTAAATATAAAATAATATTAAATGTAATATAATATATAATTCACTATATTGTTGCTTATCTCTAAATTAAAATATAAAATATTTGTCATCTCTTTATGTTATATACTTGATAAGTTTATACATGTATAATATGAAATAAATGTGTAAATAATCTAAAAGTGACATGTTTATTCGGTTCAATTATGATAATATTACACAGAGTATATCCTTTTTCGCATAATTATATATATATATACATGTATATTTCATATAAATTTTATATAATCAATACGTTAAATATAAAATAATAAAATATTATAATGATAATATCTAAAAACTATATATAATTATATATTTAGGTATATGTATATAATTTGCATAGATTATAATAATAAATAATATCATTTGTAAATTTGTATCAACAGGCTGCCCGTCTTGTTGGATATTTATATATAGCTCCAGAGTATGTGTGTGGGTATGTGGTGTTCATGGAGGGGGAATGGGAGGGGGAGCAGAGGGAGGGCAATTATCAGGTATTCAATGTCATATTCGTCATGTAGCCATTCAATCATATAATAGTGGATCGTTTAAAATACATTACATAATATATTACATAAGAGAGATATGAGTGTAATAAATAAGTAGTGTATGTGGGATAGGAAGGGGGTGGGTATCGGTGCGGGTGTCGGTGTATTACTGCCGATGACTCGGTTCGTATTAGCAGCCGTTTTGCGATGGTCCAGCTCTCAGGACATTGCGCTAAGACCAATCCGGACATTATCCAGCCGCGAAGACCACTTTTACTGTAATTGCTATTGTAGTCTATCGGCGGCCTGCATTTGTTGAGCCTGTATCTGTTGAGCTACGACGGCGGCGTTGGCGGGGTTGGCGAAGTGACCGAGGGCGGTCTGCTGCCCTACGGTGTTAGGCCCTTGGCCGGCCGGGGCGTAACTAAAACCGGCGCCACCTTGCGGGGAAGCGACGAAACCTGCCGACGCTAGGGCTGCGCTATAGGCGGCCGCCGAACTGTACGCGTCGTTGAAGGCTACGTTAGATTGTGCTAGTTGAGCTACCCCGGGTGGGCCACCGGAAGTAGCGGCTCCGGCCGGAAGTGCACCGGCAGCTGCTGCAGCGGCGGCGGCTACCGATGCGTAATCGAAGAAACCGGCTGATGCTGCGGCCGCAGCGGCGGTAGTGGGTGACAGTGAGGCGTGAGGGCTCATACCAGAGGTCAGCGTTATTCCGGGTGTGGTCAAGTACGAGGATGGGTAGTAGTACTGCGGTAACCTGCGGGAGAAGGAAGGGGAACGGGGTTAGATGCCGGGTAATGCACTGATGATGGGGTAGATAGGATATATATTCGGTATACCGAAATACTACTATAGTAGTATTGTATTTAATGAGATATTCTCATATATATCTATATTGTGTAGCTCTATTATTATTGATAATTCTACAATGGATGCGTTTAACTTACTACCTAATATTATATTATAATGGGCACACCGTGCTAAACGTTACATAATTGATGGTCGCGCGCGAGATCGATATGCGGCGATTAGTTCTCTCGACGAATAATATCCACCGATCACTAATAGCGCCCTCTGTTGAGAGCGGCGGCGAATTCGGAAACGTCACGCTTCGGTGAACAGCTCGATATAGGTACGCCGTGCAGAAATACCCCCTCGATTACACTAATTAATCGGATCGATAGATTCTAATAGTTCTAATTCTGGCGCATGACAACCGACCCTCTCCATCGTTGAGATGAATTATTTAATGTGTTATTACCAATTTAATGAGTATTAAATAATATGTATTTATGGATTCTACATTTTATTTAATAATTGATGCATACATCGATATAGCAGTCAATTAATCGCTGATTACTAATGTATATATATATAAACATAGTTAGTTGTAAATAGTATTACATCATGGCATATTTATTTTGATTGCGAGTTAAAACAGGTATGTACATATACATTATCCGCTAATTCAATGAAAATAAGAATCTAAGGTAAATAAAGTATTAATAAGTTGTTAATTCCACTAGAATGTGAAAAGCTGCTATAGCAGAAGGCTACGTATCGCTTTACTCCTACTCTCCCTCCATCCCTCCCTCCCGCCTGCCTGCCCCATCTCCATCGCTACCTATATCGCCGAGTTCCTAAGCCGTTTACAGCTGCTACTACTGCTGCTGCTGCCGCCGCCTCCACTCGATCTATATATGGAAACGTACCAGAATAACGATTCCCCCACCCACCCCCCGTTGACCATTATAATTATGGGCGTGGCTAGGATTCTAGGAAAGCGAGTGGGCGTATCCAAGATAACAGTTATAAGTGATAAACGTACACGATGCATTGTATACACTACGTAAACGGTACTGACTAGGATAGAAAACGTACACTAATAATACAATAGCTGTGCTATTAATAGAAGTATTGTTACCGTTATCGGCTGATAAGTGTTGTAAACTCGACTAGCTCGGTATAACGGTACATGCGAATGTGTAAGTTACGCAGACAACTTGCAACGTACTGTTAGTTAAGTAGTACGCAGATACCGAGTTACATTGCTATAACTTGGTATGCATACATGTATGTTGTAAATCGCAAAATAATACGATTTGAAATGAAATTAGTCATAGAATTATTCATATTTGAAATTACAAAATAATTATTGTTAAGTATGCAATATATATATATATATATTACAATTATGTTTGTATTGGTGTATACACACATGGGTATAGCCACATGTGATAATATTTATATATATACACATTATAAATTAAAAAACTATTTAAACCATTTATTGCATATAATGAGATAATTACTTGTAACAATATGAAATGAATTACAAAACAAACCGAAATACCTGAAATATAAACCACTCACCCTCAATCGCATACGCCTGGCTATGCATTGTGTGTATAGATGCGATTGCAATACGCATAACAGAGTGAACTAAACTGCGCAGGCGTACAGGAATTCTGTAAAACGCTTCTGGCTATATCGTTATATCGTTACTAAATTAAGTGTACGTATGTTACTATATATATATATAGACTATATTATATATATATATATATATATATTAGTCAAACATATGCACGCTTACATGTGTGCGTATGTATATGCAGGTATACCCATACGTATAGTCCTATACAAACTCACGAGCACAAGACGATTAGTTTATATAGTGCAAATAAATTAAGTGAGATATATTGATTTAAAGATTAACTTTGATGTGGGGAAAACGATAAGTTCTAGCGCCAGATATATCTAGCATACTATAGTATCTATTGAATTTTCAATTAGAAACGTTATACGTAAAGTCTTACATAAAAGTCTCCCTCTTACATAAAGCCCACGATTAATTTCAGTCATGCTTATATTAACTATGGTTGTATATATATATATATATATATATATATATATATATAGGAGTATCTTACACTGTGTCAAATCAAACAGTCTATTACTACTTTTATATATATATATATATATATATATATATATATGGCTATAGCCAAGTACTTGTGTCCTTGATATAGCGCTCTACACGTATATTACAATTTAGAACATCAGAATATATTTCATGATTCTACACGGTAACTGTAACACTTACGTAATCATATATATATATATATATATATATATATATATATATATATATATATGTATATATGTATAGATATATTCTATATAGAGCATCGCCTATAGAGCGGTAAGCCTACTCTATAGAGTTATATAGAGATATAGTTATATAGAGATACTATAGTATGTTACAGTGTGTGTGTACGATGCCTACACATTGGTCAGGCTACGACAATGATGGGAACCGATCTAATCAGCCTCACGGGCATCTCTCGAGAGATAAGATGCAGGAGAATCTGGGCGCGAGATGGGGGCGGGGGGCGGCGAACTAGAGGGCACGCTGTCCCCACGGAATGCCTATCAAACCTACTTAGACTCCGAGTACACACCGTACCGGCATCAATACCCTCGCAGCGTTACGTATGCTGGCCAGGTCCAGTAATGCTTGACCGCAGTGGTCAGCGTACGGCCACTGGCTATATTACCGGTATCGCGTGAACTCTGCACACTTAGAGAGAGAGAGAGAGAATAACAACACTACCACCCGACTACGTGTGCTACCTATCTACGTAATAGAAAGCGATGTTACGTAAGCACTAGTTATAATATAATCAATAAACTATTTTTATATCACATCGCAACTTTGTAATGCCTATAACAATAGCGAATTAGTAATAATTATATTAACTTGAATATTATATATATATATATAATATATGCGCGCGTGTATGTATGTGTGTTCGTGTGTGTATGGATGTGTATTATACTAGTGTAATGATGTAGAGTGCACCACCCCGCCCAATTCATACACATTACCGTTAATTACGCCACGCATTGTCATGCTATGCGGACAAACCGCCTTAATTATATTAAGTATCTTACGTAACATAATGCATGTATTGTGTTACGTAACAACTACGTAGGCGGGCGTATTGTTAGACGTCGCGCGACCTATTGTCTCTCGTTATTGTTAGCTAGCCGTACCTATCTATCCGTATGTAAGCCAGGATTCGCGGGGTTGCGCTCCTATAGCCAGTGAATAGCGACACACCTAGCGAGTGAATAGTTCAATACGCATTGGTATGTCTACCACTCGCTAGGCGTCTTACGGTCGCCCCGAGGAGACCGGTTCATTAATTTTAATACTGTCCGTGCAAGACCGACCGCCCGCACTATTGATAATGGATTAAAATGCAATCAGTAGACTACGTCGCCGCGGCCCAGATATGGATTAGCCGTTCGCTAATGATAATCTAGCGCGCACGTCAATCACAGCCGTCGGTAGGCGTGGCCTGTAACTAGGGACGCCGCGACGTGGTTGCGGTGCGTGTCCGCGGATTACAGAGAGATCTCTCGCTCGCATCTGCCCCGTGTTAACTAAATCCTCTTTACTCCGCGCCGCTAGTACCACGTGGTGTATAAACAGCTCTCTTACGTAATATCGTATCTACGTAATGCACGAATGATGTTTATTTAACCAGGTTAAAGTTCAACTATATTTATATATAATTATTCTATCCTATACTATAGAATAAGAGATTAAATAATTGTATTGTGATACGATCTATTACATTCGTTGCGATTATACGCCCTATAGAGTTTATGAAGTATTTTTATGTAATTATAAATACTTTAGAAAACATACCAATAACTAGTTAATGTTTAGAGTGTTTGGACATTATACTAGGCTTTCCAATTTCAAAGTCTAATAACTTATATATACTAATATACATTATTTATAATAATAACGTTAACACCTAAGCCGTAATGAGTTTCTATTCATAGTATGTATCTACACTGTAGTAACTATAGGTTTGATGTGTGTTTGGTGTATACACTATATATAGTATACCTATAGCTCATACAGTGTAGATAGATACTCGGGATAGAAACACATCACAGTGTGCAGTTAGTTTCCGTAGACGTATACACTAATTGAACAGTTACATTAACCTATATGTGACTTTACACGTTGTAAATACGAAACATATGGCATTGTTCGATAAATGATTGATATTATCTCAATACTATAGTATTTATACAATAATTGTTATATTATTATATTACATTTGTTTTGTATTAGTAAAATAATTTATGTATACATATATATATATATTATTTATATGTGAATTTTATTAATATATATATATATATGCATGTACTTAAATTTACTATGCATATATGCATGTACTATGGACTATACTAATAGTAGTACGCATGCCATGATTACGTAATGATTAGGTCATATAGTATTGCGTCATCTAGTATTACTCGATTCTCTCTCTATCGTAAAACAATTACAGCTCACGGGAAACATGTCTAAACCGCGGCCCTTTCGTACTGCAGCCGGTTAATTGTTCGTAATCTAGTTACCCGAATTTCGTAACCCGCGGAACCATTGCGTAATCACTGAGGGCCTGCCTCACTACAACTACGTACAATACCAGTAGTGTGTGTACTGCGTGCAGTAACACGTTCACTCCCGTAGTAAATCTCGGGGACCCTGCGGAGCGAGAGAATTATCGGAATGGGGCGTGGCTTAGAAGTTTTCGATAAAAGGTGGCGTTACTAGATATCAGAATTCAAATGTGTACGAAAAGTGCAGAACATTCTAAGCTCGCTATTATGTAATTAGTATAATTGAAGCGATTTCGCATTGTACTGTTACATTATAATCAACTATTCACATATATCTTAAGAACCTTTACTTAAGAAAATCTATTGTTCTAACTTCAATGCAATGTGTAACGATTGTCTTACATTATTTATTAGTTAGTGCTAAATTATACATAGTACATACAATTACTATAGTAATTAAGTATACTTAATATAATTATATATAATATAATTCATAATAATGCACGCATATATATGTAAGTATAATATATATATATATATATATATATATATATATATATATATAAACATATATATAAAATATATATCTATTAACTAATTATAGAAAAGAAAATTCAAGAAATCAAAAATAGTAAATAAAAAGGTTTTGTTAAAAACAATGAAAGCCACATAATGTGTGATGCAACCAAACTGTTATTATGCAACGGCCTAAGCCCGTATCACCACTACTACTCGTAACTAGGAAAACGCCGGTGTAACCCGCCGGTGGTGGGGTTGGGGCCGGGTAGAGAGAGAGAGACAGACAGACAGAAGTGCGCTACGCTCAGTGTGCCGTATACTAATAAACAACAAGAAAAGAATGTGAACCAACCAACACAATATAACACATAGAGATATACGTCATAGCCCCGCCCACAAACCCATTCACATTATCTAACGATGACGACGACGATTAAGATGGCGGAGAGATAGCGATAGTGTAAGGTGATGAGAGTGGAGGGTGGTGATAATGATGATGATAGTGATGATGATGATGTTGATAGTAATGTGTGTGGGTGATATGGTGATGAGTATTGTGGTGGTGATAATGGTAATGATGATGATGGTGATGTAGATGATGCTGATGATGTAGATGATGTTGATGGCAATACAGATTATTATGATTGCGATATAAAAACGAGTAATTTGCCCCGATTACATAGGAAAGCGATAGATTTATTTGCGTGACAATAAACTCTCGCGCGCGGACAAGATCGTACGAGAGAGATGGAGAGATATAGAAGGAGAGAGTCCATGTGACGCAAACAAACCGTTTAGAAATAATACACTTACACTGATAGTAGAAAACTAAGGCACCCAATGATGATGATATTAAAAATGGCGGCCAAACACTCCAAAAATATAACACACTTTCACGGCACACACTGAACGGTACCGGGGTTGAAGATGTCCTCGCCACGTCCTCTATAAGAACGGTTTGTGTGTGTGGTGGTGGTGATGAAGATGATTCTACACTGGTGTGTTCACCGAATTACCAGTCTGATCAGCATGTGCGTGTGTGGGATTTTGTAGCATCAGTATTTACGTAGTAGTAGTAGTAGTAGTAGTAGTAGTAGTAGTAGTAGTAGTAGTAGTAGTAGTAGTAGTAGTAGTAGTAGTAGTAGTAGTAGTAGTAGTAGTAGTAGTAGTAGTAGTAGTAGTAGTAGTAGTAGTAGTAGTAGTAGTAGTAGTAGTAGTAGTAGTAGTAGTAGTAGTAGTAGTAGTAGTAGTTGTAGTAGTAATAATAGTAGTAATATTATTAGTATAGTATTATATAATGTATATAAAACAAAGGGCATATGTGTAGAGTTTTAAGAGGTTAAATAGTAAGGGTGTAGCTGGGGTTATCTGATGTAATAATGATGTTGATAGCTAACCCGTATTGGTTTGGAACGAAACCGGGAATGCCAGCCTTCAGGGCAGCCAATGGCAGAGCTGATGCAGCTGCGGCCGTTGAGAATATATCTGCTGTGTGTAAGAATGCATGTACGTATGTATGCGATTCATGTGCGTCGTATATAGTGTAAGTATGTAGGTACATTGTACACTGTACGTATGCACAGTGTACGATGTACAGTGTATACACGTGATGCGGTCATAACAGTGAGAATAAATCTGGTGGTGGTTGTGAAGAATGCATCTCTAATAGTGATCATAACAATTGAGAAGTTTTACAATATAGTGTTATTTGACTAATTATAAATATATATATATGTATAAATATAGAAACATAGTTTTTATATATACCTATATATACCTATAGGATATATTTTTGAGTTTACATATACATTTTAGGTGGATGCATCGACACTCATTTCCCATTGAATTGATATATTATGTAATATATTCACCATTACGGACAATGCCTGACATACAGAATTACAGTTTAGACTCACATACTTATGAGGTTACATTAGCATATCACTAGAAAAATAAAGAAGATAACGTTTTAACTTAACGAATGTGACTATCGAGATATGGTGTCTCCACCACGCGGCCTAGACCATCACTAGTAGTTACGTCATCGTTACATAACAAACGAATCTATAGCGTATGCGCTAGCACCACTTACCGGGTTGGATACCCCTCGGCTTAGCACCCAGATAGGCTAGATTCACGTTAGCTTTACGACCGTCGATCACGGGGTTGGGTTCTTTGCAAGCTCTTTCAGCTCCAGATCTGTCGGACATCGTTACCTGTGTATGAGTATGTGTGTGTATGTATATACATACACATATCAAACTATAATTATCAATATGGTTGTCAAAATGAACGAGAACTAATGATATTTTAACATTGTTGATATATCGTGTCACCACTGTAACGTACTGTGGATTGGTTTACTATATGTATATTTACCAGAGGCTTAAGATTAGATAACAGTAGTAACAATTATAGATAAGCATTAATGCTTATATAATTAACCTGTATAAAATCCATAAATCTTATAATTATAATATCACTATAGTATACTAATGTTATAATACTATTTATATTATGATAAATTTAATGTGACATGTGTTTATATATATATATATATATATATTGATTCATCTATGAACATGTAAATATAACATGATACCAATAATTATTAACATATAATACATATAATGTTACACATATATAATTAATAATGTAATTAAACAATATAATGAATACATCATATTATTGCGATATTTAATATTATATATATATATATATATATATATATATTTATATATATATATATATATATATATATATATATATATATATATATATCTAGATGCATAATACATTCATAGTTAATTACATACATATAGTATACTACAATTGAAATATTCACATATCTATTAGACTCTCCATGTAACTGACGTGGCTGTGAAATCATTACACGAACGCCAGACACGCCCACAACACACACGTCACGTGACTTGACTATTACGTAAGCCAGCGGTCAGGCCGACAGATTACGTAATATGTCTGCGTAACATCTCACGTTCATCAGCAGACGCAGGGGTATACGGGTGGGGGTTAGGGGATGTTTGGGTATAGGGGAGTGGGGATAGCCTGGGTAGACAGATGCGTCGCTCGTCTATCCCCACCCACGCGAAGCACACGTTATGACCCGGGTTATGACATTATATAACTTAACGTTACCACCGTGATATAGTGTGTACACTACTATAGTAGTATAATGAATCAGCTACCTAGAGCGCGCGCTGAACACTGCGTCCGAAAGTGATGCTCTCGGTGCGGATGGAAAATGAGGAGATTGCAACCCATGGGAGGGTATATACCCCCCCGACTATAGTATATACCCTATATACGTCGGTGTGCGGTTCGCACGATTAGGTGCGGCTGTGCGAACGGGATGATCGATAGGTATCTATATAAATATGTAGGTACAAGGAACGGGTAAGCTGTGCGTTATAGTTGTTATAGAGTGAATTGATTGACACCCACACCATTGTGGGTATATTGAGGCTATAGTAACATACATTCATATATTTATATATATATATATATATATATATATATATAATTAGTTTCAATGGTACATATATATATATATAACATAAGTTACATTAGTTATATATTTGTCTAATCAATTAACCAAATTAATATTAAAAAACTAATATTATTTCATAATTTTATTTTTTCCCGATTATACCACAGTACTTTTATACATAAGCATATTTTATTTTTCAGTATATTATATAGTATTATATTTTTAACTATCTATATGTGTTAGTAAATATATATATAATTCATCGATATAAAGAAATATTTCTTTATATCGATGATATAATTAGGTATGCCATGCTAAACATTATTATTTGTATATATTTTATAAATTATAATAAAGTATATTTAATATATTCCAGATTATCGTTTGGTTAAATTGAAATCCTAGATTGAAATATCACACACAATTCAATATCGTGTGAAGGGAGACGCGACATTAAACAGTTTTAATTGATACATATCGTAATCTTCACTGAATAGGAATAAGGGGTAACGTGTGAGCGGGTCTGGGGGGGGGACAGATTTAGAGGATTATTTGAATGTGATGGAACACGTCTCTTCGCCATTGTTATCCTTTCTTATTACGTAATAGATATATAATAATAGTATATATTACCATGCTATAATATAATTATACATATATGTAAAAGTATACTAATACCATATATAGTTTTACGGGTTACTATGTATGTTATAATAATAGTACAGGCATGTATATTAACAAATACAATAAATATAGCGGCTGTAATAATGATATCACTAATGATATAATATTCATATATACGTGTATTATTTCTTAAATATGTGTATAATATAGTAGTATACCATGTATAATACTATAGTATAATATACCCGCCCAAATTTGTATAATAATAGATTTTCAAATATTTTTATATATATATACTATCCCTATGTATATAATACATTTAATTGTATATATATATTTAATTATATATACATATTTCATATACGATGTATACTTTAATTTATACCGTATACAATGCATATCGTCTAGTAATATGAACACCACTACCACCACCGCCACCACCTATAGGCAGATAATCGTTAAACATCGTAGGATTATTTTGTTTGCTTCACAAAATCTATCTCCGATAATTCGTAATGACAACTAGCTTTCCCTCGGTCTCGCGTTCTCTCGTGAGGGTCACGTGCCGACCGAGCTGCCCCTGTCGCTGACACAACACACTAGAGTGATGAGGTCGACGTATACGCTATAGCGTGACATAGGTGAATATATAGGCAATATACTATAGTAGTTATATAACGGTAGTTCTATTGATGTTAATTAATTATTCTATAATTACCACTCGCAATGCTACTGATCTGATAATATATATATATATATATATATATATATATATATATACACACTATACATAAACTATATACTACTAAATAATACATGCATTTATTGTATATGGTTAATAAGGGTTTTTTCACTAATATACTATTTAATATGCCTATTTTATTTGTATATGTATTTGTGTGTGTGAGTATATATATATGTGTGTGTGTGTGTGTGTGTGTGTGTGTGTGTGTGTGTGTTATATGCACTAATCAATATGTACATTCAGATGTAAATAAATGTAAATACACTGGGACACTAGTACGTATTCGTGAAATATCGTGAAATCTCGTCTAATCACGTGCATCACGTGTACAAACATGTCCCGTCCATGCTGAGGAGGTTTACGACGAACACATGCGACGTAGTTATCGAGTTGGGAACTGTTTTCTATTGTAGATAAGCCCGTAGAGATGTTATCTAATGGCATATCGTTATGACTATTAGGTACTACCATACTACTTTAGTAATACCTAGTAGTAGTAGTAGTAGTAGTAGTACCTAGTAGTAGTAGTTGTAGTAGTAGTAGTAGTAGTAGTAGTAGTAGTAGTAGTAGTAGTAGTAGTAGTAGTAGTAGTAGTAGTAGTAGTAGTAGTAGTAGTAGTAGTAGTACTAGTAGTAGTAGTAGTAGTAGTAGTGTGATACATATTATTTTATATTTAATAATGTATACAATATTATATATAATAATATATTTGCACTTATGTCAATACGAAATAGCTATGAATTATTTACTGCTTAACTGTTTTATTATATTCACTGCTGAACTGGATTATTATTAGATCACCAGGTGACAGGTGACGTGTTTTTGTCACATTTCTAGATTTTGTCACGTTATTCACTCAACACAGCATTCAAGCGGAATCATTAATTGCCAATTAATACAATATATCTAAGGACATAACCCCTATTATAATAGTAAACATTATTATATAAATAATAATCATATACAGTATATATTAAAGGTAACTATATAAATGTTACATATTAAATAATATAACATTTATTTTCATATAATGTTATCGAATACAGGTATTACAGGTATACATATATTAATGTATTAATGTATTTATATATATATATATATATATATATATATATATAATTATACTTATTAATCTGGTAGTAATAACATATGTTTAAGGTCTAAATTTAAATATTTTTCTTCTTTATTTATTAGACAACACATAATTACCATGAACTAGAAATGTCAGACGTCAGAATCATCGCTGTGGATAACAATAGAAGTGAATAATACGTAACGGAATAGGTAATAATGGCCACGTGATCATAAAGAACTTCCATTTATTCTCGGAGGAACTAACTACTATTTAGGGCGATTAAATTCAATGGTTTCCTCCCTTCGAGATAGGTCGTCAAGGTGATTAACTCTACTGTTAGTGCACGGCTCGTTATCGTCCATCATAACAACAACAACAAAATCGTCTGACACAGCTGCTCGCCGAAAAACTATAAAAGTAAAACTATGCTAGCGTATCGAGTGTAGGCAGCGGCACGCGCGCGAGAGGGAACGAGAGAAATCGAGAGGGAATGAGATACGGCGAGACGCTGATTGATGACGTAACAAACGTTAACCAGCTGTCCACGTGTGTGCAGACCGAGAGAGAGAGAGAGATGCGGGAGAGACAAAGAGTGGATCAGGGGCGGCGGGAGGCGGGCACACTTCCTTCTCGTATATCAAACGTTTATCGCCCGGCTTAATCGGCTCGTCGATATAACGCTGGCGAAACTTACCCCGTTATCTCGTCAACCCGAATTAGCCGGTACCCGAATTAGTCATACGATACGCGTATAGGTGCCGCTAGGTATTAATGTATACAACGAATATATTCGTTGTTTTATATAGTGTTTCTTTGATACACGTTATCAATTATTGTTGTATAGTATAGCGAGAGGAAACAACTACACCTTTAGATTTTTTACTGGTGATTTCTCACTTTATTTATAACACGATATTTACTGGGGAACCATTTGTTCCGTTATTTTTAAACAATAATATGAATCTATATATATATATATATATATTAATTAGTGTATGTATGCACGAATAAATACATGTATACATTGTATATAAATGACATTGATTTGAATTTGCATGTGACCATTTTAAAATATTCATATTATTCCAATTCATATCCGGGTTTAAATAATCAATATTAACTATTATATATATATATATATATATATATATATACGCATTAATAATACCATATATTATATGTATTATACAAATATATTATATGCAGATAAAACTTATATAATAATTCATTAATTTTAATTAATTATATATAATTGTATATATATAATTAAGCAATTATAATATATATATATACTATAATGGCATATGTTATTGTAGTTATGTCCTATAGGACACGTGATGTACACGATTACCTAGGCTCGGTGAAACTCGCAGTTACGTAATGTATTCGTAATGTGATGTTATCATTATCTATTATTATAACGATACGCTGGGTAGTGATACTCACTGTGTTATATAATAGCACACGATACACTTTATACAGACTATAAAGGAGCACAGAAAATACACACCGCCATAGTGATATCTAGAGAAGGAGGAAACCTAGCGAGCGAGAACGGCATAACACACCACGCCTATTATCGCATGGGTAGGGCGATAATAGGATGGCCATGTGTTTCTAATTGACGCCCTCCCTCTCCTGCGCCCTCCCTCCCTTACCGGTTGTTTACGGACGCGGCATCTCTACGGGGGTAGGGAATAGAGAGGGCGCTACGATCGCTAATGGAACTTCTGACCACTGGCGAGAGAGTTCAACGAAAATAAACCTCGCAATTTCGAGCCTCTATTATGATTGAACGGCGATAAAGATACGAAAAGCGTGCCGCTGCCGCCAGGGGAAGATCTAGGGGAGAATCGGGTAATCATATTTTGATTGCACATTAAATTATAATTATACTTCACATGTGATTTATGATTTTTATATATAATTATTTATTAATGTACTAATATTAATATATATATATATATATATATATATATATATATATATGTATATATATATAAATATATAAATATGTGTGATATTAACTATTATATATGAAATATATTTATTTAAATAATAGAAAATAACATATATATTCAACTACTAGTAAATTAAAATCTAAACATATCTGATATATCGAATTGTAGTTAACTGTAGTTAAATGTATTTACATAGATATACAACCAAACTAATACTGGAAAATATCCTGAGTAAGTGGAAGATTACTTTATATATAAGCTAATATATATCATTAGCTAATGTAAAATACTTTAAATATATCGATAATCAATAATTGAAATTAATTTTAATAAGTTTGATCCAGTCTCTTTTATGCTCGATTTGAAAAGTTCAAGACTTATTTAAATCACTAATATATATATATATATATATATATATATATATATATATATATATATATATCGAAAATACATATATAAAACTTTTAATATAGCAAATATCGAAACTCAATAAACCTCTCCACCCATTTTCTCTCTATAGAATATGCTATATAGCAGGCGAAGGAAACGAGAATAGAAAGTTATTACTCGTACAGTACCGTGGACAACTATTACGATAGAGGGTGAGCGATAAGAGACGAGCTAGGCAGCATAGTAATAGGAATTCGCTAGACCCCGGTTTCCCTAGAAATCCCCGCGACGCACGCGATAGGAGCGCCGCGCGGCAACGAAATGCTCAACTTCCGGGTGTTATGTAATCGGTAGTAACGGAGGAGGATGAGGATGAGGGGGAGGGGGAGGAGGCTAGATATGTACACGGGCAGGCGCCTGCCGGTGACGTACGTTATAGACGCGCCAGTCTACTAGACTCGGTGCACCGTGACCTTGAGCCGTCCTATAGTGCAAACGTCAAGGGTACAACAGAATATAAGCTCGTGTAGATGTAATTGTGTTAACTTTTTATAGTTTTTGAATTAGTACCGTGTACTGAATCAGAAAAAATAATATATATATATATATATATAATTTATAATTATATATATATATATATATATTACATACATAAATACTATATAATTAAAAATATAATATTATTAATAATATAATATTATATATATAGGTAATCATATAGTTCTTCTAAATAAAATATTATATATAAGTATACTATGTTTGTTGCACTTTACTTTTTTTGATTAATGTATATATACAAAGTATACTATGTTACCTATGAATATACATGTATACTGTACATATAATAGTGTACATGTAGTGTACAGTGTATATATATATATATATATATATATATACACTATGGTGCGTATATTATATAATCTATATCGCACAGTATAATAAACTATGCCTTTGTATCGATGGAGAACTCCTGTACACAGTTATGTAACGATGCTAGGCTATTAAACAGCTTGCCTAGTATCGTTTACAGCGACTGAGAGTTAATTACGACGGAGAGCGAATCTCACATCATCGCTTATCTTACGTGAGGTTGACCTCGTATCAGTGCGCGTTATCGGTGCAGGGACTATTGCCGAACTACTTTCCGTACGTAAAGTAGATGAAGGAACCGTAGTTTGAACTATATGTAGTTCACTACTGCGGTTCCTTAATTACCTATAGTTGTAACTGTAGTTGTAACCAGTCGTTACTTTAGAAACGGCCGAGTTATTCTACTCTTCGATATGATGTAATCAAAGCCTACTAAACTAATGCAAGTTAAACGTAAAGGTTAAAGGTTACTACCCTTACTAATTATTATTACAATAATGATAGAATCAGAATAAAATGAACTGAAATCTATCAATATTGGGAAATAATTAGTTTAACTATAGTATATATATATACATATATTTGTCACAATTTGAAAATTATTAGTGCGATCGATGCGCCGTGTATGTGTTTGTGTATGTATGTGTCTATATATATATATATATACGTATATTATTCAATTAAATATGGATGGCGTCATTTATAACACGTAATGAATGCATTATGATTTATTAGGTTCATATTAAGTGACAGGTTGTGATCAACTATGACAAATCACCTAATTCATCAGACTATCACTTACATAGATACGAGGGAACCTCTCTCCGTATCGAGGTAACATCTCTGTGTGGGTGATGTGGGTATGTAAAGGAGATTTAGAAGAGGACAACATTTCCTTGTTAATGGTATATTTTAATGTGTGTAATATTATAAGCAGCGATGGCTAAAAAACCAACATTTATAATGTCATCGAAAGTTATTGGTTGGGTTCAAATTCAAATAATACAATTTTGTTTCATAACATATTTTAAATGAGTGAGAATTTGAGAAATATGGATTCTTTATTTACACTAGATACTTTCAATCAATTAATAATAAATGGATATTAAATCACTGATGAAAAATCACCTCATTATTTAAAACTATAATTTCAAAAATTGTTTAAATTAACCATTTTCAAGTTTCATATTTTACGATTTTTAAATCATAACCTTATAATTATAGGTATAGTATTTGTATTGTTTAATTAACATAAATATGCCATATTGGTATTACAATAAACTATCCAATCAAGTCAAATCAAATATATGTATATATTATATATATATATATATATATATATATATATATATATATATATATATATATATGACATTTGTAATAGTATAGATGCATATAAATGATATACAATGTGAATAATTATTAATGTATATACAATATAGTAGGTTTGTTCTTAAGATGCACACACACATATATATATATATATATATATATATATTCGTTACACAGCTCGTTGTATATACATAGAATCTCAATTAGCTGCGGTCAATTACGATGACCGCATGCACACCGAACTAGAGAAAGAGAAAGATGGGGGAAGTGATAGAAACCACTATACCTCGTATATACTCTCTATTATAGAGACTATATAGAGAGTGGGAGACAACACATCTCATATATGTAATGTTAGTATCCACTACTCCCTGTTCACCGACGGAGTCACACACATATAATAATGAAAACAAACCGGAAGTCTCGCGCGGATAATTTAATTTATTCGAAAACAACAACTTAAATTTCAATGATAATCGAATCTGAGATATAGCCTTCAGCCTATTAATTATACTCTTTATTTAAAATACTAAATGTTATATATATATTTATATATATATATATATAAATAAGTCGGTCAAACTATAGTATACTAGAGTTTAATTGCAGTGGTTTCATTTGAATGCACTTAGAGTAACGTATACGAGATCACAGCCTAAGAATGCAACGCTCATACCATGTTTCCTCCACGGTATAGGCGATGTGTTAGCTACGAAATCTATAAATAGATATTACGTAAGGTCTGCGCGTAAAAACAACGCTTACTATGATGATTGCTCGAGAGAAAGAGAGAGAGAGCGTACAAACAGAGAAAGAGAGTGTATAAATCATACAATATGTTTTAATGCTTAGAACTATCTAGCGCTTTGCAGTGAATATATTCATGCTACACATACAATAGCGTATATGATATATATATATATATATATATATATATATATATATATAAATATAATAATAAAAAAACTATAATGACACTAAATGGGTACTATTCCAGAACGCGTTCAATGCATTACCTCGGCCATATTGTTATTTGATTGTATCGTACGCGCGTGTGTGTACATTATATATTAGTGTACATTACCCCGGCTATAGGCTATACCACCATTGTTATACGTGAATACAATACGTACATTATTATACGCGCGAGTATTATAATGGATACTTTGCATTAATATCATATTTCTATATATACATTTATATATACATTTATATATACATTTATAAATTACATTTATATATACATTTATATATATATATATATATATATATATATAAATATACAAATATAGAGTATAATAAACGTGTACACAATATAATACATACTAATATTATACGATAATAAATACTAATTCTTCCTTTATAAATGGAGTATCGTATTACCCTATAGTTTGAATAGCAACCGATGAACGTTGGGGGATATGCTGTGTATATTATACTAGGAGTATACTATTCATATATATATATATATATATATATATATGAGTGTGTGTGTGTATGGGAGTATGTTTAAGTGTGTATACACAGTGTATTTAGCAACCAAGTTACACGTTGAAGCACGTTAGACCGTGTGAATGCGATGGGTCATATTACACAATAGTATATTACTGTACAACGCCGTACATCCAGTTGGGTAAATATCACATTAATCATATCAATACTAATATATATATATATATATATATATATATATATATATATATATATATATATATATATATATATATATATATATATATATATATATTATATATATATATTATATATATATATAAATATAAATATATAAATATATAAATATAAATATATAAATATATATATACATTATTGGCAAATATATGACTATTGTTGTGATTTACAAACAGGCAATTTCCGCACACAACAATAGCACCGCTGTTATTGTAGCGCGTCTTTAAGTCTTTGATTCCGGTTAAGTTGTTATGTAACACGCAACCAATCAGGTAACACGTAGTCCGTCGGCTGGTCCACATTGTATACATTGTATACACTGTACATTGTAAAGTGTACACTGTATACAACAATGTACACATTTGTATAATATAAACCCTACGCCGTGCGTTGTACATACCAGGGAGATTATACACAACAGAGGCTACGTTATACACTGACCGTGTAACACTGTGTACAAGTTAGCGTGTGGCTACACACTCCAAAGTATACACTGTAAACTATATAGTATTTAATATTATATTCTTTATTAATTACCGACATAATTGATATGGTTCATACCTCTCATAAGCATACCTACCCTACCCTACCCCCATGTATACCCCCAGACCTACACACGTGACTAAACATAGCCAGTATACGCCGCTGTAACAGTAGGCAGCCGCGCACTACAATGCTAGCGTTGTTAGCGCCACAAAGATAACAGATAACATTACCAGATAACACTCAGTAGCAGTCAGTAGCAGTCAGTAGCAGTCAACAGCAACACTAGTGCTACTGGGGATATAACTATGCGCGCGAGTGTGTGTACGCATCGTACTAGTGGGTATTGCGTAAGTAGTAGTGGTGGTGGTGGTGTCGTTATACTATATATAGTCCTATGGGAAGGTGGTCTAGGTTTGTAGAACGGGAAGCGAGTAAAAGTATACTTTTACTCGTACAAGTAAACTTGAATATACAAAACTTAAATATAATATATGAATTATAATATATGAATTATAATATATGAATTATAATATATATATATATATATATATATATATAATACACGATATTATATTAGTCCTTTTAAGTAGTATTAATAATAAATTCTTATTAATAAGCGATTAAATCTAATGTATTTCAGTACCCGTTATTTATAGCATGACTTCACGAGTTACAGATCACAATGTGGTCGAATTTGAAGTGACGTCATCACGCGGTGACAGAGCTGATGACGTCATACGTCGGTTGTAAGCGATTGCGTCATAATATGGAAATACAGCTCCCCTGGTGTGACTTAACGTGTGTTCACCTAACGTGAGAGCTATAGCTGACGACATAGTTCACATCCGATAACAGAAAGTCAACGAACACAATAGAATACAATAGAGTATATTGTGTAGTAGCACAATACGTATCTCCTACATAGTAGCAGGTATAATAGAAAGTATACTTAAGACTATAGTCTTAGTATTCCTTAGATGGGAAATATATTATATAGTGTATGTGAGATATATAGTATGTAAATATTATGTATGTATGTATATAGTGCAATATATAAACATATAGTTATGCCTATAATGTGTACCCAGCGCTCGTGATTACATAACTCTCGTTACGTAATCAGGATTAAAATCGCGCGCAAAGAGCCCCTCACGCATGCGCCGACCGGGTATCCACGCAACGGAACCATTGTTACATTGCCACGAGGTCAGCGAACGGACGGGCGATATATCGGGGGTAGAGAGGTGGGGGGCGTGTCCTAAATGCGGACTTCGGTTACCCCACCTATCGGAGATTAGCGCGGCGACCCTCCGATTTCCCGATTCAGTGATTCACGCCTATGCGTAGCGTGTATCTATAACTATTCCGCGTCCAATTCGATGATATTATGTAATCCGATACTAATAAATATGTATATTAGAACGTGTGCTCGCATATATATATATATATATATATAATTAATCTAGAACAACAGCCGTATTGTTCCATGTATTCACATCATGGTAAAGATGAAAAACGGCCTAAACGTTTTAAGGGAGTCAGTCGGCCAGTCTGACATGTAAAGTTATCGCTTAAAATAATATATCTCATATGTTAAAATAATAGCGAGTTAAAACAATAGGATCTCAGTCAGTCAGTCAGTCATCATCATCATCATCATCATCGTCGGTAAAGATGGTTTCCTATAATACGAACAATGCCTCGCGTAAACGAGAGTTCAGTATCGCTCTCGTATTACAATGAAGTCACGTGTGTATGGGGGTGGGGGTGTGTGGGGGTGTGTGGGGGTGGGGGGTAGGCATAGTACTATACACACGCTACAGTGGGATCTGCGTGGCTGCATAGTGTGTACACACACTCTATATTGGTAAAGTCAACGAGAATATCGTTTGTAAGTGGTCTAATAATTACTTTATAAATATAATAGTATATATATATATATAAATATAATAACATGTATATACATATATATATATATATATATATATATATTTATTTAGCGAGTATTTTCACCGCTTTTCAACGTAATTCCAATGCCGCTGCTGCTGTTGTAATTACCGGGGTGTAGCAATTAAGACCACCTGACCTACATACATATATTACAAGAGAGAGAGAGAGTTCGCTCGTTAATGGTATCTCGCGCACACGCACACACTATACAGCCGCACCCGCACACGAGAACCGCACACGAGAAGTTGGCGCGCCGCACCGTGATTACGCGCCACGTTGGCACGGCGCACCGTGGAAAGTTTCACTCGCTCGCTAAACATTAGCCCGCTCACTACAACAATAGGCCGTCGGTGACAATAGGCTATCCGACACAGGCAAGCTAGCGGGCTAATTAACTAACGACCGACCGGGTCGTCGTAGAGAATGCATTAATACTCGAGTACGCACGCTATATACTATAGTTCAACCATATATCTCTATATACTATACTATATTAGACTATAGTACACTAGTATAATTACTTGTACACAGCTAGGAGTGATTACATACCCGTATATATATATATGTGTATGTGTGTGTATATATGCGTCGCTGGTATGTATAGAGACAGTCTGTTTAATGTGTCGAGGCCAATTGGTAACGCTAACGTACAAGTGATGTAATATAGTATCACTCCCTGCTACTATATTCCCTGCTACTATATTATACTATAGTACTTATGTAAGTTACACCTCGATGGTAGAAAGTTACTGTCATTACTATCACGTGATTATTGCTATAGTACGACACCACTCGGTATTAATGGTTCGATTAGTATCGATATAGGACAACTAGGTATACGCTTATTGCAGTTCTGAATAAGGGTGAACGATAATAGGGTATATCAATATAAATATATATGTATATATAATGGTATACATGTTGAGTATGGTAAATATTACATGTTGAGTATGGTGTACCGATAGTTACAAATAAGGAACAAAGTCGGAGCGAATAAATGCCTGACCTTGCCACCTCAGCACCACCGGGCAACAATAGAACGATACCGTGCAGTGTACATCGGCCTACTATCCGCGTGAGTGACGTGTGTGTGTTACGTAAGCAGCGCGTCACCGCGTAGTGACGTCATACAACAGTGACGTCACTAGCGAACGCGTCAGAGATAACTGAGAACTTGTCTCGCGCGCGCGTGTGTGTGTGATATATGTGTAATACGAGATCTAAAGGTACACGTCGTGTGTCCTATAGGACATATGTGCATACTATAGGACACACTACATAGCCGATTGCTTTATAAGCACTGTTCTCAGTTCGAAAACCGACAAATGTGTGTATATTGTGTAGTATATATTGTGTAGTATACAATGCGTATACGCACACATATACTCTTTCCAGTGAATAGTAAACCGCGCAACTATCTATTATACTCTAGTATGGTATAGTATAGTAGTATAATAATGCATATATCACTGGATTCAATTACATGTAAGCGACCATTTTTACTAGGAAAACGTTTAATTTATAAGTCACTATATTATAGTATAGTATATTATAGTAGAATATATATACTATATAGACATACGGTTGTTACTGCACACTGTGCACACATCACTAAACCGACTACATCAGTGCGCATGTCTTTGTGCCCGCATACTTATGTGTATAGATACACATATGTATGTTATAGCCGTGTAATATGACACTACTACCCACACTACCACTACTACTACTACCCACACTACTACTACTACTACCCACACTACTACTGCTACCACTACCACTACTACTACTACCCACACTACTACTACTACTACCCACACTACTACTACTACCCACACTACTACTACTACTACCCATACTACTACTGCTACCACTACTACTACTACCCACACTACTACTACTACCCACACTACTACTACTACTACCCACACTACTACTGCTACCACTACTACTACTACCCACACTACTACTGCTACTACTACTACTACTACTACTACTACTACCCACACTACTACTACTACTATTACTACTACTACTACTACCCACACTACTACTGCTACTACTAATACTACTACTACCCACACTACTACTACTACCCACACTACTACTACTACACATACTACTACTACTACTACCCACACTACTACTACTACACATACTACTACTACTACTACTACTACTACTACTACTACTGCTACCACTACTGCTACCACTACTACTACTACTACTACTACTACTACTACTACTACTACTACTACTACTACTACTACTACTACTACTACTACTACCCACACTACTACTACTACTACTACTACTACTACTACTACTACTACTACTACTACTACTACTACTACTACTACTACTACTACTACTACTACTACTACTACTACTACTACTACTACTACTACTACTACTACTACTACCACCCACACTACTACTACTACTACTACCCACACTACTACTACTACTACTACTACTACTACCCACACTACTACTACTACCACTACTACTACTACCCACACTACTACTACTCTGTAACCTAGCAACGCTGACGGCTATCTATGACGTAACCACCACGTGGTACGATGACATAACACCCGCCCGTTGAGTGAACTTACCACCCGCACACATGTGCGCGTTCAAGGGTTAATACGCACTCGCACACACTAGCGCACGTGTTAGTTCGGTGTGTTGATGCCTCGGATTATATATTGCTTCGTTATAGTGTGCATATATAACGTGTTTAAAAGTTTCTAGTTTAGTGTTATGGTTAGTAGTATGTTATATAATATTACACCCACGAATATAATTAAGAAGTCCTCATTAAGGACGCATGATTTATCCGGCACAAGAAGTACTTAACACAAAATAAATAAAAAGTAACTAAGTATACATACACTTTAACACGTGAATACTAACGAATCCATAGCCTCGGCTCTTGTTTGTCTGTCTGTCTGTGATCACTACGGCCTCGTCTATTTCGCCGAACTGTTCGAAGAACTCCCTCAATGACGTGTCGGTCGTATGGTACGGCAGACCACCCACGAATATCTTCGTGTAGGTCGTGTCCTTCTGAAGGTTGGCTGCGGCGGCGGCTACTACGGCCGCTTGCGATGTCATCGTAGCGGTCATTGTAGTCAACTTCCGGTGTTGTGTGTAGGTGCGTATGTACTAGGGTGGTGGTAGGTGGTAGTGGTAGCTATGCGAGAGGAGGTGGTCTGGAAGAGTTGGAGGAGGAGGAGAAACTAGCTGAGAGAGGAATAGCTTACGAATGACTTATTGCGTACGCGCGCGAAACAACGAGAACAGGCAGCGCCACTGCGTGTTAGAATCAGGCCGAGACACGCCCCCTGACGATACGAGGCCCGCCCCCGCCGCACGTTACGCTCGCCGCGATGGGGCGTGACTGCCGACGCGCGGACACGCCCACTATCGCATTTCTTCACAGGTGTAGTGCGCGAGTTTCCTGTCCCTGCCTTTACTTATACGGAATGTTGAACTATAGTTAGAGACAAAGAACTACTGACGTACATACAATTTCTAACCAACTATATATCTATAAATTAGATCGGTATATATATATATATTATGTATATCCATAATAAGTTGGTATACATATAAACATACATAAGGAGTAATAAATATATACATAAGATGTATATATTTATGTATTATAAGTATTATTATATAATATTTTTTACTTATAATTTACAATACTTATAACTATAAGTGATGGTAATTATAAATTAGTATTGAAATAGATAAATATCGTATATATATATACATGCATAACTATTGTTTTAACTGCTTAGCATAAATATATTATATAATTACATGTATTTGCAATAGGATATATATTATATATCATGTCCATACGATCGAAATGATAAAGTAAATTAAATATATATATATATATATATATATATATATATATATATTATTATATGATATCATTATATTAGTTTACGTGATATAATGCCAATATTTATAAATACCTAATTTCCAATTAATTAAAATAAATTATTATGAAAAATTAAATCATATGTGGTTATATACGTTATTTAAATAGTGAATATGAGTTGCGAGGTGATGATATCGTGATATTTAGATAACTTCTAGGATATAACCATAGTTATTGTTGTCTAGGAAAGTACTGTGATCATTATTATCTAATTATCATTATTAATCTATATATATATATATATATAAATACACATACACACATACACACATACATATATTCACACACGCACACATACACACACACAACACTCACACACACACACACACATATATATATATATATATATATATATATATATATATATATGTGGTAATCAAATATGAATCCTAAGGCGAATAATGAAAGAAGTTTAACCTTATTAGATATACAACAATACTACAATACACCAGTCCACACAAACACAAAATGTATACATTGTATTATTGCAATGCATGTTTATAGATTACAAAATATGCCCCGTCCTCAATGCAATCCTGGAACCATGTGCCCCTCTCGGTTACCATGGTAACTATAGTAGTTAATAACTAACACCAGTTAACTGTATACAGTTAACTGGTATATATATACATAGGTACAATAGGTACAATATAGGTCAAGTATATGTACCTATAAGTACACCTATATCCGACTTCCGATATAAATAAATAAATCAGATTTATCATTCCTCTCCAACAGGTAAGGAATAATGGGGAAATTAATAAACAAGTTAATGTCTTTACTAGAATTTCCCTAAATATACCACAAGAGTGAGTTTTGTATTGAAATATAAGAATTATATAATAACTCGATATCACAGAAACACGTAATCGATCTTAATTATTCCGATACATCGGGAGTCTACTTTATAAGGTGTTACTATATGTGTAGGGTTATTGTTTAGTATACATTATAGCTATAGCATGGTATCGATAACCTACGATGTTTGTTATTTCGTAAAGTAGGCCAAATAACACCCTTGAAGTGTTAGTTGTTGACAATGTTTTAATGGTAAATTTGTATACTATATATATTTATATATATATATATATATATAGTTTATATAGTCTATAGGAAATAAATATAGTAAATATTAAAAATGTTATGAGTATTTGTAATATACTTTATTATAGCAGTAGTTATATTGTGCATTGCAATGCATGTATTTAGGATATAGAATGTATTCTACATATGATATATCATAGTTATATATAAACATATATAAACATTTAATAGTATACTATAACTATATAACTATAGTTAAGTACAATTTATTATTTAATATTATAATATAGTATACTATTATAATGTATATTTAAAATAAACACGGACATACATACGAACATACGCATATATATACAAGTTGTATAGTTGTATAATACAACCAAGGACAGTCCTTGGTACAACTATACAACTAAAATCGAATAATAAATATACATCGATAACTATATACAAACGTTAAAATGGCTACATATATTTGCGGAATTAGTGCACTATATTAGATTTATATAGAATGATTTTCTGTCTGAAACTATATTTCATATATGAACGAATATAATGGATAGTTTTAGATAGTTGGGCATTCTATATAAATATATATATATATATATATCGGCTCTAGCGGTAGTCACGTGATGGGGTATACTATAATTTAGATGGGAACCTAAGGTGGGGCGAGCTCGTGGTTACGTAGTAGTGGAGGGTTGTGACGTATTGGGGTGAGGGTGAGTTAACGTAAAGTGGGGGTAACGAGTAATACGGGCACATGCATATCACTAAGGTAATACACTATATACTTACTAGATTACTTAGTTTCAGGTGACGATATCTTCTTATAGGGGGAACGCGTATGCCTGGTTAGAGTGAACACACTTAGTGCTTCGTTAGGTTAACAGTGTTCAGTTAGTAGAATACGATACGGCGATAGAATCAATGGTGAACTCAATAGTTACTATAGTTACACACTATAGTGTGTACACTTATCTATGAGGTAGGGATGTAGTAAGGGTATGGTATGGGTATGGTATACCCTATATGGTGTGGTAGAGGTGTAGTATGGGAGTGGTATGGTGTGGTGAGGATGTAGTAGGGGTGTGGTAGGGAAGTGGTATGTCTATCTTGATCTCGAATTTTTAAATTAAAAGTAGATAAAATAGAACACAGTATACTGTTAGACAAGATAGACATACCACTTCCCTACCACACCCCTACTACATCCTCACCACACCATACCACTCCCATATATATATACCGATGAAGCAATACTGTCCTATAATATGATATCGCGTATACGACGTACACTGTACGTGTGTATGCGGTTAATATAGGGAGGACTAATAGTTCACACGAAATAGCACGAGGAATATAGCAGTGGTTTTCTGATTCAAGTGTATATATCAGGGGAATGCTTATTTTACATGTTATACAGGATACAACTGCCATCATTTCATGAAGAATTTACTATCTTTGTTATAACCCATATATTGAGGAAATATGGTGACTAAATGAGCTTAATAAATGGTCAAATATAACCTATACAAGCAATTCGCATTAATGCGAATACATATAAATTATATTATTATAGTCAGTAATATGGAGAACTAATTAGGATAATAGATATCTTGGATATTTTGTAGTATTTAGATTCATTAAAAAAGGTGAATTAAAGTGAAAAGGTGTGAAAAAAAACTAAAACGAATCATGATACACCCCATATTAATTATATATATATATATATATATATATATATATATATATAAACGTAATTTTTAATTATAAAGAGCCACTCTTTCTACACGAGTCATTAACTATGTATTAGTGTGCATCTTTATTAAATACCAGATACATTGTACCAATACCTCATACAACTTATATCGGAATAGGAGATGCTTATAATATTTACAGTATTGTAGACACGTTATTATCATTATAGTCCCTGATATCATCAATTATATAGCATTTAAACAGCTTATAAGAGTGCCGTGTCGATAGATTCCACTTATAAGTTAACTTCCTCTCAATTGAGAGGAGGCTAGGTTATATAGGTTATATTAAGGTTTTAATGTTTAAAATCAATATTAAAATATCGGAAAAATATTGGAAGAATTATTTTGTATTATTTATTGTATTAATACAATCACCTTTAAGGTATTACACTGTTTGTATGTATTATATAATATAATATTCACGTTCATGTTCATTATAATCATCAAGAACTTTTTATTTTTGAAGTTTAGGGGAAGAAGAGAACCAATGAAATATACATTGTAATTAAATATACAGGTTTAAGATCATATATTTATAGTTTAATGTCCTTCTATAATAATTCGAGATAAGTGTGTTCGAAATATGTAATATATATATATAAGAGAATTTAAATTATTAATTTATACTTTCAATTCAACCGAGTTATATTATAATATATCTATAATATATCTATAGATAGATAGATGATCAAGTTATACACAACTAGTTGTGCTATAACAAATAGCTATAACAAAGAGATGTATCATTTGTGTTAAAGCAATAATAATAATACATATACAAATAAACGATAACATAATATATAAGTAGAATCAAATAGGATTGTTAGATAAAATAAAATAATATAAAATAAAAATATACGAATATTAAAAATTACCAATAATCTTTGGCTTTATTTCTGAAACGTTCTATATATGTTCTATATATGGATGTCACAAGTATTAGCTATCGAGGTAAACCATTCCATAGTGCAGCTGCCGAATGCCGAAAATATATTTTGTCATATCTAGCCATTATGAATTTGTGATACGAAGTATTTTTCTATTAGACACTATAGATGTTCTCGACTCGATCTGGTATATCAGCAAATATCTTAAATATTAGATTACTTTTTGGTATTTTATTGAAAATATAGGATGTCAGCGATTCAAATTCAAAATTTAAGTTTTAAATAATATTGAAATTATAAATTTACAAATTTGTCTGAATTTATAATTACTTTTATTATTTGACATTAGATTCGAGCTTCAGTAATCTGAGCTATATCTTATAATATTATCGGTCAATGGACTTTATGGACAATGAAAGAGAGGCGAATACCGTAGTACTATATATAGAAGCTGGGTATAGTCATCTTATATTGTCCTGAAAACATAAGTAATTATTTATTTTAATTTATAGTGTTAATATGTTACCTATTTTAAACTACCCCCTGAACTCTTAACTCTCACCCCTCTATTATATCCATCTCGGGTAGCAATATGTAGTACACCTATATTTATTTTATTTTCTTTCCGGTTTATTTTATTATTTTATGGGGTGTGTCAGCATTACCCAATTTTATTAATTTATTATTTTTTTTATTTTTTGAGAACTCTATATGTATGATCTATTTAAATAAACACGCATAGTCATCACCGTCATCATAAAATGTACCGCATTATTAATCAACATTTATATTTTATACAGATTACAAATTATAAGATTACAAATAATAAAATGTTAAAGTGTATATGAAATTAAATATCGTATAGACAAAGTACAAGGATGATCAGTTAAAGCGATCAGCTATAACTATATATATATATATATATATATATATATATATATATATATATATATATATATATATATATATATATATATATATAAATATATATATATATATATAAATATATATTTTAAATTGTCAATGATATTACCGACACTCCCAACATATTATAGTCCTTGTAAGGTATGTTATATATGAAGTATAGTAAATCATATATGGTATATATATACTATAATAATTTTGTGCGAGACATTTCTTATTTCCCCTCCGCTAAATATACACATGGCTGTTACCTACAAGTTGTAGCCTACTACTATGGCACTATAGTGCTACCGTAGTAGTATACTATATATATAGTAAACTACTATATTACGCTTCACTTGTAGCGCGTATACGCGTATACGCTATAGCGTTCCCTTTTATTTCTAGCGTTCCCTTTTATTTCTAGCGTACACTGTTAGAAAAAAGAGTTTTCCAGTGTTTGTTAAAATATAGAAAACTCTTTTTTCATAATGTAGAAAACTCTTTATTTAAAAACAGTTTTCTATCTACTAATACGGCCAAATACTCTACAAAAGAGTATTCCATATCATAACAGATATAAAAACTACCAAAAGAGTTTTCCAGCGTTTAAAATTTAGAAAACTCTTTTTTTATAATGTAGAATACTCTTTTTATATGATGTAGAAAACTCTTTTTATATGACGTAGAAAACTCTTTTTATATAATATAGAATACTCTTTTTATATAATGTAGAATACTCTTTTCTGTAGAATTGATGTAAATATTACCTAAATTATAGTTATATTAATTATTTAACATTGAACAAATACAATATTATACCTTTTATTTATTTTAATATATTGATTATATTGTAGTTTATCGAAATTGATTATTAATAATTTTTTTAATTGTATATTTAAGTTAATATACTGCTTTAATAAATACAATATTTATTTTAAAAACTTAAATTATTTAAGTATCCTATAGATTTTTCAAAATTATCAACTACAATTGTAATCATAATTATATTGATAATACAATTAGAATTCATGTTGAATAATTGATCGATATTGAATATTGTAGCAATTGAATATTGTTTAAATATTGTATTAAATATTACAATTTTATTATTATTGAATTTAAGTTTTAAATATAACTTAAATAAAATTATATAATATATTGTAATATACAAGTTAATACTTTCATTTTACGATACTATTTAGTACACTAAGATACTAATATTTATTTTAATATTTTATTTTATATCTAAACCCACACCAACAACTTAACTTATTAATAGCTAGATAATATTTTAGTAAATAGTTTTTATATGTATTAATAACTAGAAAACTCTTTTAGTAAAGAGTTTTTATATTTATTAAAAGTTAGAATACTCTTTTGGTAAAGAGTTTTAATATTTATTAAAAGCTAGAATACTCTTTTGGTAAAGAGTTTTATATTTATTAAAAATTAGAATACTCTTTTGCAAAAGAGTTTTCTATTTGCTTAATGTTCGAAAAGAGTTCTAATACAGGGACACTTGGAAAACTCTTTTTCGGTGGTATAGAAAACTCTTTTTTCTAACAGTGTACCCATTTGTGAAAGTTGACGTATACGTCAACTTAGGTATACCTTCATTGTTAACAGTGTAGTATACTAGTGTAGTATACTATAGTATTTACTATGATACACACGATGGGTTTGTGTGTGCACACTATACGACGTATATACTGTGCGGGCATGTGTGCGAGCCTGTCGTTACCGCATCGTAGAGTTACGCAACAGCAGCGATTACCTAACTTTTAATGAAGCTCGATGACCTGCTCTATTACGTAATGAGAGCGGCTCGTAGCGGATTGCGCAACCTACTTCACGTCATTTCGTTTACGTCATGCGTGTGGCAAACTTCTATATTATGCAATACTTATATGATATACGTGTACATAGGTAAATATAATCAACTCCAAGATCACCGTTTAACTATATTATAGTATATATACTGTTTAATATATATATATATATATATATATATATATATGTTTATGTGTGTGTTTATGTATGTGTGTGTGTATGTGTGTGTGTGTGTGTGTGTGTGTATGTGTGTTTGAATATGTGTGTATATGTGTATGTGACTGTATTTGTATGTCTAAAAATATACTATACTATTTATATTGTATACATATAGATGATAAAATGCAATATATAGTTTAAGTTCTCTCCAAAAGGTGTAATTCTGTTTACAAATGTGAGAGATGTGGACAACATCAAAACAAATCAACGTAATAGTATTTATTTACTTTAGCGCACGTTACCCATGTGTGCGAGGCATTAATGTAATCATGATGTCATGCTCGTACCCATCAAAGTAGTAGTGTAAGTAGTTATGTAAGTATAACAGTTAACCGGGTGTGAGGGACCAATAAAACATAGTTGAAAAACATAATTGAGTATCAATATTTGGTACTTATTTTTTCTCCCGTTTCGAGGATTTTGTTTCACTGGAGTACAAGTGTCAAAGAAACTAGAAAATAGAACCGCACTTACGCTCATACATACTAACACACTCATATAATTCGATAAAATACTCATGTACACATACGTACACATATATACATTGAAATACGAACACATACACACATACACATATATAACAATATATAGATTCGAAATGTATCTAATATATATATATATATATATATATATATATATATATATATATATCATTAATTGTTTATTAATTGTTCATTAGTAAGTACTTTACGATAGTAAACTCTATTCTTAGTAGTTAACATTGTTTATTATTACGTAATTACTAATTTACATAACGACAGATAACGCTCTCGATAGAGCTATAGCTGCCGATGTAGATAACCCATACATTGTAGATAAGAGCTGATGAAAGAGTGGCGAACACAGTGCGCTTCACAGTGTGTGCAATAATGTGCGAAATAGTATGCGAGCCCGGTGCGCGCACCTATTCGACAAGTGCGGTACGTTAGATGACTCACCGGGTCTATGTTAGGCCCTAACTTATTACGTAATGAATGTAATAGGCTATTGTACTCGGTGAACACAATGGGTTAGATCTGTATCACATCGTAATGGTGGTGTGAGAGTGAGGTATGCACGCTACTGTAGTAACGGTAGTCCCTATGGGGCGTGTATGGAGCTTGTGTGGGGCTTGTATGGGGCCTGTATGAGGCTTGTATGGGGCCTGCAGCAGTATATTAGGGCGTGTAATATAATCAATGCCCACTATAACTAATGCCTACTATAACCACTGATACCATAAGCCACATAAGAACCAAAGCGGTTTTTAACGGCAAGCGAGTCTCAGTCTCCCTCTCTAGAAATGATTCGGTCCTATTAGCCCAGCTCCGCAGTGGCCACTGCCACAAGCTGGTAGCATACCGACACGTTGTCGATGCCGACTCCTCTACGACCTGTCCACACTGCCAAGGAGCTCCAGAGACGCTCGAGCACTGGCTCCAAGAGTGCCCGGCCACAGCACAAAGACGAATCCGTGAGTTTGAGTGAGCGGCGCCCCCACTGTCAGCCCTGGTTGAACAACCAGAGGCTGTAATAGGGTTTGCACATGCACTCCCGTTCATGTGAACGCTACGCCGCGAACAACAACAACAACAACTACCACTGAACACTACCACCATTGCCCACAATTATCATTGCCCACTATAACCATTGACCACTAATATCATTGAACACTACTACCAATACCCACTACCACTACTGCCCACTACCACTACTGCCTACTACCACTACTGCCCACTATAGTATACAACAACTGTCCACTACTACCACTGCCCACTACTACCACTGCCCACTGCCACAAATACCCACTACCACTACTGCCTACTACCACCACTGCCACCACTGCATACTACCACTACTGCCACCACTTCCCACTACCACTACTGCCTACTATAGTGTATACAACCAATTCCCACTACCACCACTATCCACTACTACCACTACTACCACTGCCCACTCCACTGCCCACTACCACTACCACTGGACATATTAATTGTTACGTAAGCTAGTTATATGCAGTTTAAGGTAATTAATTAACCATTAGTATCACATGTACGTGTAAGTACTGTACACCTAAGTACACGTGTACCTATACTCTCTAATAGTGTTACACATACACACACATGCTCACACTTATTAACAGTAAGGTGTATTATATGTATGTATGTATAGTAGAGACTAATATCATACTTATTGTAATGATATATCAAAACGAGCATATAAACTATATATATATATATATATATATATATAAAAACGCTTATCCAATAGTATCTAAATCACTATTCACATATATGTATCTAGATATATCTAGAGAATTACTATATGTATAAAAACTATGAAACTGCTATAGATCTATAGATGGAGATGCGGTATGTCATGTCCTATACTATAACAAGGACATCGACATTACGATGATAATGAGTAAATATTATATATTGTTATCAATATAACTAGATATCTATAATATATCCAGATATTTCTATTATCATTTAATTTACTATAATATATATTAAATATATAATATATATATATATATATATATACATATATATATATATATATATATATATATATATATATATATATATATATATATATATATATATAATCAAAATTGATCTTAAAATAATAAATCGTTACTTGAAAAGATTTACAATATTTACCTTCACAACTATTGAGATAATATACATATACATGATTATAATAAGATGTATTTATTGAAATATTATATATGTATTTATATATATATATATATATATATATATATATATTTATTTATTAAATACAATAAATATAGCGGATACATATGGACCCACGCAAAATTATATACTAGACAATTAGTACTAGTTATAATTATTAATAATTGTCGATCACGTCAGAGTTAGACCACGCCCCCTAAAATCGATATCCGCCCACATTCGGAGACGGATTAGAAAAGCGGTATTACATAATCATCACCGTCCGAGTAACATCAATTATTAATGATAAATACACGTTCAAATTTAAATAGTTGTACCTATATACTTTAAATTACTATCCATTATGTATGTAGTATACACGCATAGTTAGCTCGTTAAAACAATCAATTAATCGACGTATAAATATCGATATTAGTATAGTAATACGTTATTACTAATAACTATTACTTATATAATTAATATATATTATAATAAAAAGAGTAGTGTTTATTAAATGAATATCGATATATATATACTTACTTACTTACTTATGTCGAACTCCCGTTCGACCCTTCTTTACAATTTTCTTCCAATCATCACGAATCATCATAACATTACGTATTTCATTCACATCATCTAGTCCAGTATCCTTTTTTAAATTATCAATGTACGTCACAGCTTTTCTTCCTCTGTTGCTTTTTCCAGACGTTGGTTGCCATAAAATCAGATCATGAGCTACTTCATCGTCGTGACGGATGCAGTGACCTGCTATTCGCAGACGACGAGTAGTTATAACATCGGTAATTTTTGGTAGTTCTTTATAGAGTTCAACATTTGTTATATGGTCTCTCCATGATACATTCAGAATAATTCTTAATAACCTTGTATAGCATCCATTTATTCTCCGTTCAAGTGATTTGTCGATCGTCCAAGTCTCACTGCCATATAGTAGGATACTTTCAATAGTGGCTTGAAAAGTCCTAATCTTTAGTTTTCTTTTTAACTTGGAATTCCAGAGTTTTTATATTTTAGATATATATATATATACGTTTTATTAATTTATATTATATTTAAGATGGCATACACCGTAGACTTATTGCAATTTTTATGTTTTTCTGATTTTTTTTTTACGATTTCGGATTATTTTATATATTATTTATATTATGTGATATTTTCAAATAAAAATATCTTTTATAAGTACTCAAAAAAGAGATTTTATTATATATTGGTAAAAATTAAATCGATAATAATTGTATAACATTGACTAATTTTACCACTAATTAAATTTATATAAACTTTAACTAACCCAATATTTATAATTTTATATTTGTATATAATTTGTATATATATACTAAAAGTATACATTCAATTTAATGTATACATTAAGAGTATATCAGAATATAATCAGAGTATATATACTCTATATAGAGAGACAATATATTATATATTAAAATAAATATAATTATAACAATTTTTATTTGTATTATTTTTTTATTATTATTAATAATATAAATTATTCACATTATTTATCTTAGAATACTACATTTGTATTGTGCTCAAAGCACATGCCAATGCACTTTAAATAATTTACATTATATTTCTGTTACATTTTTTAATTTATATATTATTTCTCCAAAAAGCAGCAAATAATGTGTATAAATTGTGCTCCATCCAATGAAGTACGTAACAATTACGCAATATCGTTTAATCTCGGGTATTCTCGGGTAATACTAATGCTTTTATCCTACACTGAATACTATAGTGTTGTATATCTATAGGTAATTAGTTAGTACGCATTAATGTGGGTTATTGTATATGGGAAAGTAACCGAATACGGTACTGTCGGTATCTCAGAAACCATAAATCCTATAAAAAAATGTAATTAATAAAATATTCATAATTATATAAATAGTCTAATAGTCTAATAGTCTAAGAGAGTATTTTTTTATTTTTTTATTATTTAAAATATTGCTGATATATCCGATAAACTGATTTTTGTATTACGTTTTTAAATTTATGAAAAAAAATGTCAACTTAAAACCTTCTCAAGAATATACAAATGTATCGATATTAATATATAAATTATATAAAATATAACAGTATATTATTATAAAATAAAGCATTCCAAAATTATATATATATAATTTCTATATTAGTTATCAAATATTCATTAAGTTATAAGCATATATCCAGAAGTCATATAAGTCCCTAATACGGACACTCTTGATGTCTTAATACGGACAAATACGGACCTATAACCAATAAGCGCGCATCGTATGAACAATTCTGATTTTCATAAAAATCGCGTGTGTTATAATATTAATACCACCAATAAAGCTAATTCTAATTTTATTATTATTTAGATACTTAAATTGTATTATTAATTAAAAAAATAATAAAATAAATAAATTATTAACTAATTAAATTACAATATATTTTTCATAAAATTAATTATAAATAATGTAATTGTAATTTGTCTGATTTATTCATCAATAATATATAGTTTATCTAGTGGTATATAGGGTGTCCGTATAATAACACAGGGTGTCCGTATTCGGGCATGGGTACCGAATACGGACACCCCCGTTATCTATGGAATTAAAAGATTAAATAAAATGTTAAAATCACAATAATATCTATAGATTATATATAATCATATAATATTAATATATTGTAATTTTTGAATACAAATAATGAGTCATAAAAAGTTAAGAACATTTATTGTTAAAGTGTCCGTATTAGCGCTAACCTAGGTTACATTCCCCTACTTAAGTTTAATTTTATAAATGTATCGAATGTGTAAAATGTGCAATAGCATTACGAACGTAATGGTATTTATAATTTCCGGGTATGAAATATCTCTAATTTAATAGTATTTTTATTATATACAATTTGTATCATATTAATATGTATACATGTAGGGGAAAGTCCCCGATTACCGACCCCCTCCTAATACCGACCCCCTCTCGTATCTCAGTAACTATAAGAGATATCAAAAAATAATATATACACGAAATGTTAGTAATTTAATGATACATATGAATAAATATTTTGTTTTAACAAATATGTAATCCTACAATTGTTATTTGATAAAATGTAATATTCTGTTTTTACTTTTTAAATATTTGAATAATAACTTTTTTATAAATCATTGTAAATACTTTATTAATTAAAAGAAAACTTAATACTGCACAAAGTATTGTAGATAAATAAAATGTTTATAATTATTATAAAAATAATTCAATTTGAATAACTATTAACCACAATATCTTAATTATAGCAACCCATATGATTTTCCTAATACCGACCCCCTAAATTACCCTAATACCGACCCCCATGTGATTTATAATATACAATCAAAATAGATCAGTATTTTACTTTAAAATATGTCATAAGTTGTTTGTTTATCATTGATATAGATTAAGGATTCATGATTATATTATATTATATACATACTGATTAATAACTAAATATTAAATAATAATATATACTATTTTAATATAATTACTATAAAGTTTAAATTTATATTTAATATTACTATTAAAACATAAATTCAATAAAAAATAATTACGTGCATGTTATAATTAATTATATTTATTAATATCTACTATGTTGATTGGATATTATAATACTAAAAGTATGTATACCACGATTATTTTAGGGGGTCGGTAATAGGGGAAGGGGGTCGGTATTAGGAACAGGTATCCGATTACCGACCCCCCTGTTTATTCTTGTAAATATAATTATATCAAAAATTTAAAATAGCCACATTATTCATTACCATAATATTACCCTATTTAAAAAATTTCAAATAAATATATTTAATATTGAATAAGTTATTACAAATAATCATTTAGGGGTCGGTAATCGGGGACTTTCACATATATATATATGGTTTGCATTGATTTGTTGTCGAATACTATTACACATTATATTACAAGTTTATATATTACAAGTAATATATAGATTAAATATATATATATATTATATTATATCTATATTATATTATATATGTTCCCCAGGGAGCAGTACTCGGTCCTTCACTTTTCTATATTTATGTATACCCACTACCATCCATAATATCTAAATATCTCAATATATTACCATCTATATGCATATGACATACATCTATATATGTTTCTTCCAACTAATTCATCACCAGGTCTCAATAATCAACTCTCTAATTATGCTAATGACATTAAATAATGGCTTATTTCTAATAATCTTCTCTTTAATACCTCGAAAACTACCTTGTTGAATCTTTCTCCATCGCCAACTTACTTCCCTCCTTTTCTTATTGATAACATTGTAATATCTCCTTCTCCTACTGCATCCAACTAGTAAAAATATCTTCCCTCCCTTCTCTTAGAAACCATGCATCTCATCTGCTATCTACCCCTATTATCCGTCCATCACAAATGAATACTCGGGCACTGAGTTATATTGGTCCTAAGCTACGGAATTCACTCCCACCCTAAATTAGAATCATTACGCATACAACATTCATGAAATATACACAACAATTGATCTCAGGTGGCAACCTGAAATACTAATATTGTTTGTCATTATTATTTTATTTATTAATTTTCTTACGTCTTATTCTATTTTATTTTATTATTATTAATAGTATTATTGTTTTACCTACTTTTATTATTTGTATTTTATATATACACTTTTGAGAAATCATTTATGATTTATGTAAGCGTCTAAATAAACATTCAATCAATCAATTAAACATTCAATATATATTTAAAATTATTTTACACATGTTTATATTTCTAGTGTATACATATATATTCCATTGCATTGACGGACATGATTTAATTGGTGATATTAATATGGTCATATTAAATGCCGAGCAAGCTCGACTTGGTAAGGTAAGGTAATATTAAATAGTTAGCTAAATATAACGTATACGGCGTACGGAATTATCAGAGATAGGAGGAATACTATTGATAGTGCGACAGTATACCACACACACACACACACACACACACATATATATATATATATATATATATATATATATATATATTCGGACAATGGTTAGTTAATAACCAGAGCCAATTATCCCATTTATTAACGAAAAATATGAATACATATATGACGAAGTAGGCAAGGGAGAGGCCAGATAATTAATGATTTTACAATAATCCATTTCAGCAGTATTTGCGATAAATATTTAGACTGCCTGTCATAAGACGATACTGATTAGCTTAATATCATTCTTCCTCATGAGTCTGCAGGCCTAACGAATATAGGTCTTTAGGCGTTAGGGATGAGGGTATGCCACGCCAGTTCCAACAAGAGGCATTGAATTTAGCCTGTTTTGCACCAGTAAGTTGTTTAGCGTAGGAGAGTATTTCAGGTTTGTTATAGTAGTCAGTTTTGTGTCGGTAATTAGTATCGGTATCTATTGTATCGGTTGAAATTTGCATATACGCAAATTTCAGATAGATATATCTATAATATAAAAAATATCATTTCGGTATGCCAGTAAGTCGGGTTTGCGTAAGCCAAGTTGTGTTCGTATGTGTGGTTCCTATAGTTTTAAAATTGTACTTATTCAGTAGAATTATTAAAAGATTGTTAACGTAGTATGCCTGTAAATAATATTATAATTAAATCTACAGGTCTGCATAATATGATTTAGGCAGTCATATCTATAATTACACCCTTTCTTTAAGCAGTTTGTATTTATAATTGGAAACATACGTTTACATCTGTAATGTGTATACAGTAGACCGTGCTTTAGCTTTACCATATTTACAACATCACGACCAGAAAACATCTTTATAGGAGAAGTTATCCAATTATAGATAAAAGGACTATGAGTGCCTAATTTTAAACCCTTACCATTGACAGAATTAAATAAATATATTTAATGATATTTATTTATGGAGGTGTTATCAATAAACGTGTATTCATCGTATGATCGAGGTGTATACCATTTTAGAATAACGCTATCGGGAAGAGTTTTAATAATAGTGTAATCATTCCTTCTAATAGATGACATCCTTTTTAGACGCAGAACCGGTATTGCCAGAAAAAGACGAGTGATAGCTATCCCACCGACACTACTAGGTGCGTAGAATACACTGAGTGAAGTATCTGAGGGTAGTCGAAGCCAACGTCTGACGAACGAACGAATACTTCTGTCTATCGTTTTTAATGAATTTAAATATACGTTAGAAAAAGTCAAGATATGAATCATACCTGGAATTAGATGATTTTAAAGCATAAACAATTTTTGTCGGGGTTTTAGAGTAGATTTATAGATTGCCAATAGTGTCGATGTGAGGTCGTCATTATTGAATTATTTTGATTATCCAAAGCGCCTATGTTGATGCCAAGATATCTATAAGTGTCTTCTATATTTAACGCTTTAATTGTAGAATTATCAATAGATATAAAACTATATGGGTTACATATCCATTATTTTTTCTTTGGGTTAATAATTGTATTCAATGTAGCGCATTTTTAGTTGTTAACGTTTAACCCATATTGAGTTAGTCTAAATAAAACATGATCAACTTGATCTTGCATCATTACATCATCTTTCGCAAATAAAACCAGATCACCTGAAATTCCATATGGATTATTGTACTATTTCCTTGTAAATTAATACTACACGGCATATTATCAGTTACATAATCTATAATGGAGTTAAAAAGAGCCGGAAACATTGGGTCACCTTGTTTTACTCCACGATTGACTGATATACTATAATATACTATAATAGACACCTATAGGTGGTACTACATTTTTATATTTTAATTGAGTTGAATAATCAGAATAAGTATGCATGATATAATTGGTATATATTTTAGGAGTCCCTACTCTTTCGGCTAATGCAACAATTAGGTTGTGAGATATGTTATCAAAAGCTTTAGAAACATCCAACAAACACATCTTTAATGGGCGTAATGCATTTTATGCTGATATATAATAGATTTAAGTAACAAGATATTCTCAGCAATACCATCATATGGAACAAAAGATTTTTGCCGTGGATTAAGATTAATTGTGTTTTCAATTCTTCGTGCCAACATTTTATGGAATAGTCTACAGAATATTGATGACATAGTTATTGGACGATGTTGGGAGCGCTCAGTACTGTGCTTAGTTTTAGAGATTAAAGTAGTTAGGCTTAATTTAAATGCGGAAGGTGCAGTAGATGATATGAGATAAATATTAATATTTAAATTTAAGCGAGCTGTAATATTATTTAGACCAATTTTAGTTAAATCGCATTTTTTAAGACCATCTATTCCCGGAGCACTGTCGTGTAATATGCTGTAACATGACTTTACTTCGTTTATCGTAATTGGATGTAGGCTATAGGCTATAGAAATAGGCTAATCCTATATATGCATTACTATTATTAACAAATGAGTGATTACATGGAATATATGGCTTACTTTTTAACTCACTCCAATATTTAAATTGTAAATCGATTGGCATTTCATTAATTTCTTTTGTAATATCTTCACCGTCGAAAATAGATTTAGCAAGCCTGGATCTATTTTTAGAATACACACACATATATATATACATATATATATATATATATATATATATATATATATATATATATATGTATTTCTATACTTTACACCATACTCTATACGTATGTTCCTGTTGAAATATAGCTACTATAACACCATTAATTAGATAATTCTAAAGATGATTCTATCGATAGCAAATAAACACGGACATCGTGAAGTTCTCATCCGACAGATTCGTGTGCGGTAAGCGCTACGAGATCTAATGTTTACGATGTACAGTGTACAGCTGTTCAACAGTGTTCATGTCCTATCGACGCACGCGCGTGTTTAACTCTTAATACGTAACTGTAGAACCGTTATACATAGAGGTTAACCTATAGAGGTTAACCTATAGAGGTTTAGTACGCATGCTTAGTGTACTTAGGCCTACTACTACTACTCGGTTACTTAGTTGTTCATTGTTCTGCGTGCATCCATCACTGCCTAACTTTATAAATTCTATAATATACTATATGGGTAATATATTATATATTATATAATATACTAATAACCCATTAATGTATAATTACTTATACATACGTACAGCATTAGTTTACAGGTTTACACTGTAGGTCGTGACGAAGTGGAGTTATGCAATATATACATATATATACATATATATATATATATATATATATATATATATATATTAGTATATGAAAGCGTTCCTTAACCAGGTATTGGTGATACACGCGATGTATACCATGATAACCCGTTAAACATGTATGTATGTTTAAATATTCGTACATTAGTACAGGGTATAACGTAGTATTTGACCACAGCTCTTGACCGCAACTAATAGTAATGTTTCCTGGATACAAGTTTGAGGTAATGGTTTGTAATACGCGTGCACTGAATGCCGTGCAGTGCATGCTAGGTACCTATAGTAACAATAGTACAGAGTCGATATACCGAGTTAGAATATATTAATATATATATATATATATATATAGCGGCTTCGAAGGGACATTAGAGCCATGTATGGTTATAAGTGAAAACTTCATCTAAGTTCCTGGATGGGATGAAAGGACTCCACCAAATAAAAATAACAATAACAATAACAATATATATATATACAGTAAGAGCTTACTTGGTAATGGGTCGATAGTTTTAACCTCTGACCTCTATAATCATGTACCACGTGACCGATGTTAAGTGTGCGCCAGTGTTGCACCGATGCTTCCATATCATTACAGGTATTTAAATATGGCTTAATAGTGTTAAGTGTTAAGTTAACACTCGTATATGTTCGACGTATAGTGAACTCCGTAGCGAAGTGACGTCACCAGAATTGTAACCATCGTGTTACACGGTATACCTAAAGACTATAGTTATAACTACCCGAATAAGGGTACCGAGGGTCGGGTACATCCGCATTGTTACTGGGGTAGATTGTATACTATACACTGTATACACTGTATATATACATATATACGGTATATGGTATATATATATATATATATATACATATATATATATATATCCTGAATGTCAGACCTGTCAACAAGCATTAACACACACCTATATATATTTATATTGTGCACACGGATAATATCGTATACCCGTAGAGCAAGAACAGCGTTTAAAGTCACCTGTCACTCAACGTTAACTCACCGTTCGGTGCTGTCCTACATGCAATGACATGTCATTCCCTGTTGTAGGCCTGTGCGGATAACGATGTATTGTTATCCGCAGTGTGTAGACTACAGTGTGTGTATGTGTGTTACGTCAGACATCACGTGTACAATACGTACAATGTATGTTTACGAAGTACAATATAACATACGTCATATTGATGCATCATCATCATTTGTATATATTTATTAGTTTATATATATACAGTATATATATATATATATATATATATATATATATATATATATATATATATATTTATATATATATATATATATAATTATAATTATACCAGGGAGATTATACTCTATAGAGTTGAGTTGAGTATACTCAACAGTGAAATTCCATAGCAGTTTATTAATATATATATATATATATATATATATATATTATAATATATAGTATTCCATATATAGATACTACTATGTATACCTACATATAGACCTCGTGTATATAGTGCACTAACTATAGATATACGGATACGGTGCCCTCTTTGCGATGAGTGATAGCGAGTACACGTTGAGCATACTAAACTCCACGTGTTATTTATGATAATACCCGGCATAATATAGTACACTAGGTTTTAACATACTATTACTTATACTATATTATAATATTATTAATATAGTATTACAGATTATATATATATATATATAATCGAGTATTTTAATTATATATAACGTATACGTTAATCTGTATATTTATATAATAAGCAGTTATTATTAAAATACTGTACACAATGTATAACATATATGTAGACATACGCACATGCACTATAGTGTATACAGTATACATACATATATATATATATATATATATATATATATATACACTGTTTATTATGTATTATTATACAGTGTCAGTATCCAAACTTTGTCACAAGTGAAAGTATGCAAATACCGACCGTATCTCGTATCTCAACTATCGTAACTAGGACATATTACAATATTATATTTATATAAACTATTCGTATTATGTTTTCCAAAATATACAATCCTACTATTGTTATATGATAACATGTAATATTATAGTTCTACTTCAGGTTTTACTATTTAAATATTTCAATTTTAATTGTCTTTAAATCTTTGTAAATAGATAATATAATAAATATTCTACTTTATTAATTCAAATAAAATGTAATCAATGCATACTATTGTAGATCAATTAAATGTTTAATAGAATTATAAAAATAATTTAATACAACTATATATAGTTATAGTCCGATTATCTATAGATAATCGGTAATTGGACAATAATATGGGTATTCCTCCCTCGGTATACCCATATTATTTGTCAATTAGCGACCCGTAAATTACATAACGACCCCATATGATTTATATTATATATAATGTTATATTATATATTGTATACAATCAAAATAAATCCGTATTTTACTTTGAAATTATTAGTAATTTGTGTGTATATATCATTTTAACTGCGCCAATGACAATATATATATGTTTGGATATATATATATAACAATATATATATATATATATATATATATATCAATATATATAACAATATTGTATACAATTCTTCTTTAGTATATGTAGTTATATACATGGTTAGTTAACTTAAAGTGTAATATAATAATATAAAGTTCAAATTTAAATTTAATATATAATATATGAATATTAAATTTCAAAAATGCAATGATATAAATCATTAAAATTCATTACATCTATATACACATATAGCGTATACTCTATTTTGATTGGATACTATAATACAACTAACATATTAACCCCGTGTAGGGGGTCGGTAATATGAAAAGGGTGTCAGACCGGGTGTCGGACACTGTCGGTATCACGGACACGTATGCAATTACCAAGAACCCCTATGTATTATTGCCAATGAAATTATATCACAATTTAAAATAGCAAAATTAATATTGTAATTAATACTATATATAGTATTATACTATACTATATTGACTATAGTATACATTGTATTATAATGACTATAGTGTACAATATAGTACATATATTGAACACGTATACTAACAGTTATATAACAAAACAGCATCTATAGATATAGGTAATTACGCAATAACAATAGCGCAATTCATTAGCGCTAACACTCTCTATTGTTGTTCTAATCGCACTATAGTGTGCGTGATACATTGCAATAGTAGTGCGAGATAGGTGTGCGCGCACACTGTGTGTTGTGTATAGTATTTTATAAAACTATATTATATTATGCAATAATTATATGATATAAATGTACACAGGCTTTATATTGTTTTGTGTTTCGTGTTCTTATTATTTGTTGTTCTTAAAGTATTCTTATTCTTAATTGTCATTATTTCTTCTGTATATTTTATGAAAATTATGAAATGATAAGGTAATTTAATTAATACAATTTTATCAAAAATGATGTTAATAATGAATGCATATACATATGAATAAATATGTATATTTCAAAATTATTTTAATTATTTTAATACGAATATTTAATATCTCGAAAAACTACCAAGCTTATTTATCAACCTTGAGTGGTCAATTCAATCAACACTGATTTTCATTATTATTCATGTTTTTACCTCAGTTACTAATTTATATATTTGTAATATAAATAACCTGCATTAAAATTAAAAATATAATAACTCCAAGACCACCGTTTAACTATACTGATTAATATATATATATATATATATATATATATATATATATATATATATATATATATATATATATATATATATATATATATATATATATATATTTATACATGAATGTGTGTGTGTGTGCAATTCACAGTGTGCATACATACACATGCACACATACACATACATATTAGTTATATTTATTATGTAACAATATATCTAACATCGATTATAAATAACTTACTAAATCTCTCATCTGCGAATATCATTACACATATCTAGCACGGGGTGGTCTACTTTTCAATCATAATATCACTCACTTTCTAAATATCGTATTATCGTTTGAATGTTAGTTATTATTACCAGCTTCTTTGGTAGATTGTAGGAATATCTTCTTCTAATTTAGGTATACCTTACTTAGGTATATATACCTATTGTATACCCAATGTATACATTATATATAATATAAGTGTTACTAGGGAATTACCTCCCTGGTGTTACTATATATTCCTATATATATATATATATATATATATATATATACATATATTGGTTTCTATAAATATATAGCTCTCTAGTATATTAGAGTGTACTCTTTATATATACCAATATCGTTTATTTATATATTAATATATCATTATTTGTCAATAATAAATATATGATATATTATTTTTAATATATAATGTATTTGTCTCCTGTCGTTGTAATATTAAGGGCATATATGGGTATACCCTTGTCGTTTAACATAGGATAAACAATAACACTAATTTACTAATTTAGTATATTTATAGAATAATTTAGTTACTACTATTAGTATTTAGTATTGTTGTAGTGATATAAACTACAGTGTTAATATATAAGCTATATATAGCTTATAGCTTATATATTAAGCTTATAAATAGCTTATAAATCTATAGCTTATATAGCTTATAGACTATATATGGTATACTATAGTACAATATATACAATTGAATCAATCACTATAATAATAACATCGTATTATAAACGAATAATTGTTCTAGATATAAATGCATATTATAATACATATTAATATATCCTATATAAAATCCGACTTTAATATTAGCACAAAAATGTCCAATCTTTCCTAAAACAAAACTTATCGAGAAAGCTACACGAAATCGTCTGCCATGTTTTCTAGCAGATAACGTTAGTATGAGTCTATAGTCAGTGTTGTTGTTGTGGTTATCTGAATGTGAATGGTTATCCCTAAGTGTTTCGTCTGCCATTACTGAATATTATCATCTGCATTCATTCATTCTTCGTACCCACGCCTATATAATAAAGACCTATATAATAAAGGGTACCCTACATTCATATATATATATATATATATCCTAAACACGTCTAAACGTGTATACAAGTAGACGAATAGATTCTAGGATTTACGTGTTAAGAATCTAACTATATACATGTCTATCATACGCATTATATATAGGTAAATATATATATATATATATATATATATATATATATATATTATGCGTGTGTACGACGTACACTGTACGTTTATATTGAAATATGCGATTGGAATCTAAAAGATAAGACGATATATAAGCCTTTATAATTATATCTGAATGTGGATTTCTTAATTATTATAAAATCAGATTAATATTATTAACGATATATTCAAATATATATTTAAAATAAGGGGATATCCTAATATATTAATAATTTATATAAATTGTGTGCATTCGTGCATTAATATAATAATTAGAAACACGTTGAGATATGTTTCTTTATATATATGATACTTTCTTTATATCGATGGTTTATATAGGAAGAATGGAAGTAGTACTTATTATTATAGCACGGTATTATCCAATCAAAATGCATGTACTAATTATATAAATATAGATAATTTTAAATATATTATTAATAGGATATATAAATACCAATAACGAATTTATATATTATACAAATTTGAATAATATGCATTATCATCATAATATTTAAAATATGATTATTTATAAATGTAGTCATATATTTATAAATATATAGTAAAACCTATATATATATATATATATATATATATATATATATATATATATATATATATATATATATATATATATATATATATATAGATAGGTAAGTAACATAGTTGTGTTAAGGGTTGCAATCAGTAGGGGAGGACCCCTTCCTATACTCGCAGGGGATACGAAGAAATAGGGGCCACAACAACATAATTTAATTTTTTAGAAATTAATTTCTGGTACTTATTTAAATTTGTTGGCTTTTTATTTGTATATTGTAATGATATCGTATAGTAATGGACAGGTCATGGTCGTTTAAATGGACTATAGTTATATATGATTGATAATATTAATTAATATATGATTATAGTTGTCATACGATATCGATATATTAATCGATAATAAATAATCTCACGATTATAATTAATGTTTTTTTTTAAATGTATATATTTCTATAAATAAATAATGGTATACCATAGTGTACTATCTCAACGTGTAAATGTGTATGAACGCATTCATACACTCGCCCAGGCATTAACTAACAATGCAAACAAATACACGTATACTTAGGAATACAAGTTTTATTATAGCATTAATTAATATATACATACTATAGTGTATTATATATATATATATTAGGTAAATAATATATTTAAATAATACATATAATTTTCAAACCCTATTTTATTATTGATATTATATATATTGTATTATGTTATAACATAATACCAAAGCCCTGGGCTTTGATAATACTATAGTATTGTTATTATATTTAGGTTTTAACACACACCGAATTCACACCCTTAAGGGTAATCATAGAAACCTATCTGATCATATTATGATACATATAGATATAAAAACTTATCAATAAATAATAATATAATATTATCATTTATTTGCAGAAAAGAAAATATATAGGGGAAAGTAACCTAATACGGACACTTTAACAATAAATGGTCTTAACTTTTTATGACTCATTATTTTTATTCACAAATTACAATATATTAATATTATATGATTATAGATATTATTGTAATTTTAAAATGTTATGTAATCTTTTAATATCATAGATAACGGGGGTGTACGTATGCGGTACCCATGTCCGAATACGGACACCCTATATACCACTAGATATACTATATATTATTGATTTTATATGCATACATGTTAATCTTGAGAAGATTTTAAGTTGACATTTTTTATCATAAATTTAAAAACGTAATAAAAAAATCAGTTTATTGGATATATTAGCAATATTTTGTATAATTAAAAAATAAAAAATACTTTTTTAGACTATTTTTATAATTATGAATATTTTAGATAGATAGATAGATATAGTTTATTGTTTAAAACAAACAAAATGACATACAACAATACTAATAATAAAAAAACTAATAACGAATATAAACGAATATATATAATGATTTATAAATGCCATGTTACATATGGTTAAGATATAAAATTAACAAATGATATAATAAAAAAATAATAAAAAAGGGAATTATTCAGATGCAAGCACTTAATCACCGTATCAACTTTAGGGAAAGGGGTCCTCAATCCCTGTGCCTTGGGGGTACAAACTTGACCCAATAGTTTGTCCACTGACACCCGTAATACCCGATAAATAATGATAAAGAGAATGCAACCGAATACATTAAATTAAATTTTAAACATTAAATTTAAACCCCATAAAACTAAAAATAAAATAATATAATAATTGAATAATAAAAATTAATAAAATAAAATAAAATTTAAATATTAATACAATGAATTATCAAGCCTTGTAATAAATTGATTGACCGAAGTTGCTGAACACGTATAATTAGATAGCAAATTCCAAGGAGTTGAAATACGATTACTAAAATAATTCAGAGTAACATTAGTCTTGCATTTGTCTTTTCGAACTTTAATGGAAGGACCTCGACTTCTTGATGAATACGTTTCAAGTAGCCCCGAGCAATCAACATAAACTAGACCATTTATAATTTTATAGGCAAGAATCAGATCAGCCCGTAACCTGCGTTGAGATAATGAAGTTAAGTTTAAGAATAATAACCTATTTTCATAATTTGTATATGATATACCACATCTATAGAAAAGCCTTTTAGTGAATGTCCTTTGGACTTTTTCAATTTTATTTTGTAGGCCTACATATATATTAGAAGGGTTCCAAATACAATAATTATATTCTAATAAAGGTCTAACATATGTTATAAAGGCTTTTGTTAGGTAACAATAGTCATTAATAATAAAGCATCTAAATATAATATTCAGAATATTAAAAGCTTTGCTGCACATTTGATTTATATGAGTGTCAAATGTCAGTTTAGTGTTAAAAATTATTCCAAGATCTTTAAACTCTGTTAGACTATTTAATTGAATATTATTTATAGTATACGAATGTGTATTGATATTCCCAAATGTCATAATTGAACATTTTTGAATGGCAAGTTCAAGGTCCCATTTACACATCCAGGATGATAGTTCAAATAGCCCGGATTGCACACATGTACTCCTGAAGTTACATTAGTAAAATCACTATATTGATCATTAACCTTAACTCTTTGTAACCTATTTTTGAGATATGATTCAAACCAGGAATACACATTCCCACATATACCAAGATTATATATCTTATGTAATAATTTAGTATGTGATACCTTGTCAAATGCTTTTTCCATATCAATATAAGCAACATCAGCGAACATATGACTATTCATTGAACTCATAATGTTCCTATATAATTCAATTAGTTGTAATTGGGTAGATTTCCCCGAAAGAAAACAATACTGTTCAGAACATATGAGGCCGTTGGATCTTAAATAGTAAGATAAATAATAGCTTAATATTTTTTCATATAGAATGAGCGTTGCTGATAGTATACTAATTGGTCTATAATTTGATGGTAGTGTTGAGTCGCCTTTTTTATATAAAGCTGTAATATTAGATTTTTTCCAAATTAATGGGCATATCCCATCATTCAGAATACTAGTGAAAACAATTGATAATGGATAACATAATTCAAATGAAAGATTTTTTAGTAAACCCTTGGATAAACCATCTGGTGAAACATTAAATTTGTTTGGTAATAAACATGCACATTTTCTCACTATTTCTGGTGTAATTGGGTATTTATCAAAAGTTAATTTATGTGTTAATTTTATTCATTAAATATTTTTTTGTAGGTTTTATAGTTTCTGAGATACCGAGAGTGTCCGTATTCGGGCACTGTTCGTATTCAGTTACTTTCCCCTAAATATATATATTAAGATAGCATAACAATATTTGCTTAGGGGAAAGTAACCGAATACCGACACTCTCGGTATCTCAGAAACCATAAATCCTACAAAAAAATTCAACTTTTCAACTTAATACCTTCTCAAGAATATAAAAATGTATCGATATAAAATATAATACTATATTATTAAAAATAAAGCATTCTAAAAATTGTGAATGAACTTTTCTGATTTTCATAAAAATCGCGTGTGTTATAATATTAATACCACAAATAAAGCTAAATCTAAAATGTGTATCATTTAAATACTTAAATTTTATTATTAATTAAAAATTAATAAAAATAAATAAATTATTAACTAATTAAATTAGATTAAATTATTCATAAAATTAATTATAAATAATGTAATTGTAATTTGTCTGATTGAATCATCAATAATATATAGTGTATCTAGTGGTATATAGGGTGTCCGTATTATAACACAGGGTTTCCATATTCGGACATGGGTACCGAATACGGACACCCCCGTTATCTATGGAATTAACAAATTAAATAAAATTTTAAAATCACAATAATATCTCTAATCATATAATATTAATATATTGTAATTTTTGAATACAAATAATGAGTCATAAAATGTTTAATTAAGACCATTTATTATTGTTAAAGTGTCCGTATTAGGTTGCTTTCCACTATATAAAATGAGTTCTTTACATTGTTGTGTTATTATAGTACTGTTTTAGTACATTTAGGGTATACCCTACAGTATATACATCTACAGTATACTGTAGTAGGGGAGTGTGGGGTTGTATGAACAGGTGTATTACATGAACCACTGGAGATAACAATTGTTTGCTACAGCAGAAATTTGATTTAACTGAACTAGTATCGTCATTTATAATTAATACAGTTGCGGAAGTATCATTTTTAGTAAAAAAATAAAAATAGTAACATTTTAATCACATTTTTAACTAAAGTACGCTCAAAAGTAAAAATTCAAGACAAGGTAATATATGTTATAACTTCTATACTAATTATTTGATTATTTTCATATTATATATATGATTTAAATATATAATTAACTTAATATTAATATAAAAATATATTTAAAATTTTAAATAAAATATTTAAATTTTTTCAATTAATAATAACATTTGATATGGGGTTGAGTGAACCACTAAAAATGGGGTTATATGAACATTGTTCAATCAACCAAATATCATATTTTAATATTTATAATATGATATTATAATATTATAATATTAATATTATTATAATATTATAATATATATTCAATGATCCGAATATAAATAAGTAATGATTAAATAGAAATAATATAATTAATTAAATTAATTTTAATGAGGGTCAATTACTAATTCATAAGAATTATTTAAATATTATTTCTAGGAATCAAAAATGAGAAACTATACTCAACAAACTGATAGAAATAAGAGAAATTAAAGAAGTAAAACAGGGTATGTTCATTCAACCCCGCCTTTGGGGTTGAATGAACTTTTTTATTTTTTTTTATTAATTGTAATTATGAAATCTTATAAGTATTCGTTATATCTAAAAGTGATATATTAGTTAACTAATATCATATGTTATGCAATACAATTTAAATAATTAAGAAAAATGTAATATTACCACAATGATAGCACTTTATACAAAAACATGGTCATACAACCCAACCCTCCCCTAATAGTCAAGTAATCATAGGTAGTAATCCTACTTGTTTAGAACTTTGAATATGATTTATAATCATCATATATGATGATCAACAACAAATAGTTCAAACAATAACTATATTTATATATTTATAGCATTATTTCTTATCTACATTTTTAATTATTTTAGTTGTATAGTTCCTACAACTACATATAAACTAAAATAAAAAATGTATTAGGTATATATACAATTGTATGTTAACATAAGGCTTTATACAATATAAGGCTATACACTATAACTATATATACAAATACATCTAGGGGAAAGTCTCCGATTACCGACCCCTCCTAATACCGACTCCCTCTCGTATCTCAGTAACTATAAGAGATATCAAAAAATTATATATACCTGAACTGTTAGCAATGTAATGATAAATATGAATAAGTATATTGTTTTACAAAATATTCAATCCTACGATTGTTATTTAATAAAATGTAATATTCTGTTTTTACTTTTTAAATATTTGAATAATACATTTTTTTAAATCACTATAAATACTTTATTAATTAAAAGAAAACTTAATACTGCGCATAATATTGTAGATCAATAAAATGTTTATAACTATTATAAAAATAATTTAATTACTATTAACCTAAATATCTTAATTATAGTAACCTATGTGATTTTCCTAATACTGACCCCGTAAATTACCCTAATACCGACCCCAATGTGATTTATGATATCCAATTAAAATAGATCAGTATTTTACTTTTAAATATGTCATAAGTTGTTTGTGTATCATTGATATAGATTAAGGATTCATGATTCCATTCGATTATATACATACTGATTAATAACTAAATATTAAATAATAATATACACTATTTTAATATAATTACTATAAAGTTTAATTTAAAATTAATATTACTATTAAAACATAAATTCAATACAAAATAATTGCGTGCATGTTATAGATAGATAGAAAGATATAGTTTATTGTTTAAAACAAACAAAATGACATAACACAATAATAATAATAATAAACAAATAACGAATATAAACGAATATATATAATGATTTATAAATGCCATGTTACATATGGTTAAGATATAAAATAAACAAATGATATAATAAAAAATAATAATAAAAAGGGGAATTATTCAGATGCAAGCACTTAATCACCGTATCAACTTTAGGGAAACGGGTCCTCAATCCCTGTGCCTTGGGGGTACAAACTTGACCCAATAGTTTGTCCACTGACACCCGTAATACCCGATAAATAATGATAAAGAGGATTCAACCGAATAAATTAACCCCATAAAACTAAAAATAAAATAATATAATAATTGAATAATAAAAATTAATAAAATAAAATAAAATTTAAATATTAATACAATGAATTATCAAGCCTTGTATTGATTGACCGAAGTTGCTGAACACGTATAATTAGATAGCAAATTCCAAGGAGTTGAAATACGATTACTAAAATAATTCAGAGTTACATTAGTCTTGCATTTGTCTTTTAGAACTTTAATGGAAGGACCTCGACTTCTTGATGAATACGTTTCAAGTAGCCCCGAGCAATCAACATCAACTAGACCATTTATAATTTTATAGGCAAGAATCAGATCAGCCCGTAACCTGTGTTGAGATAATGAAGTTAAGTTTAAGAATAATAACCTATTTTCATTTACACATCCAGGATGATAGTTCAAATAGCCCGGATTGCAGAACCTTCCGATCATCTATAGATTTATAGATAATTGATATTTTAGCATCATCTGCAAAAATTGAGGTGATTATTTGTAGTTTAAAAATAGTAGGTAGATCATTTATATAAATCAGAAAGAGGAGAGGACCTATCACAGAACCCTGTGGTATATAATTAATTATATTTATGAATATCTACTATGTTGATTGGATATTAGAATACTAAAAGTATTTATACCATGATTATGTTAGGGGTCGGTAATAGGAGAAGGAGTCGGTATTAAGGACAGGTATCCGATTACCGACCCCCTTGTTTATTTTTGTAAATATAATTATATCCAAAATTTAAAATAGCCACATTATTCATTGCCATAATATTACCCTATTTACAAAATTTCAAATAAATATATTTAATATTGAATAAGTTATTACAAATAATCATTTAGGGGTCAGTAATCGGATACTTTCCCTTACTTAGTTCCCTTACTTATTTTCTTAAACTATTTCCAAATTATTACATATGAATCACAAATAAAATCTAAAATCCTAACTAGTTTAATTATAACTGAATACTTTACTATGTCTATAATATTTGTAGTAATTTATTCCTAATATATTTGATATACCTTTATAAAGTGACCTAATACGTACACTTTAACAATAAATGGTCTTAACATTTTATGACTTAATATTTGTATTCCAAAATTACAATATATTAATATTATATGATTATAGATATTATTGTGATTTTAAAATTATATTTAATCTTTTAATTTCATAGATAACCGGGGGGGGGGTTGTCCATATTCGGTACCCTGTGTTATAATATGGACACCTTATATACCACTAGATAAACTATATATATTATTGATGAATCAATCAGACAAATTACAATTATAATATTTATAATTCATTTTATGAAAAATGTATTCTAATTTAATTAGTTAATAATTTATTTGTTTTATTATTTTTTTAATTAAAAATTCAATTTAAGTATCTAAATAATAACAATTTTAGATTTAGCTTTATTGGTGGTATTAATATTATAACGCACGGGATTTTTATGAAAATCAGAATAGTTCATACGCTGCGCGCTGATTGGTTATAGGGTGTCCGTATTAAGACATCTAGAGTGTTATTATTAGGGACTTATATGACCTTTAGATATATGCTTATAACTTAATGAATATTTTATAACAAATATAGAAATTACATATTTTATTTTTAGAATGCTTTATTTTTTAATAATATAGTGTTATACTTTATATAGATACATTTGTATATTCTTGAGAAGGTTTAAGTTAACATTTCATAAATTTAAAAAATGGATATATGAGCAATATTTTGAATAAATAAAAAATATTTTTGATGACTATATATATAATTATGAATATTTTATTCATTACAATTTTTTTGTAGGATTTATGGTTTCTAAGATACAGAGATTGTCCATTTCATATATATGGTTAAAGATATAGTATCAAGAACTATCAATTATTACCCAAGAAACGTTGTTTCATACAGTTGATACAGTGATTTATTATTAATAATTATATTAAAATGTATATTATTTCTGAATGAAATATATACAATAGGCTTTTTCAATGTAGTCAATTTATTTATTCTAAACTATATTATTATCATGTATTGTTTTATATTTTGATGGATGAGGATATATTATAATGTTAATGTCATCAGTAAGTATGAAAATATATTATAAATGATTTTGCGCATCAAATATATTTTATTTATATAAAAATATACATACGTAAATAGACGTGAAACACATTTTAATGCTGATTAGTTTGAAATATAGGTGGCAATACTATCGTTTTAAATAATTTCAATAGATAATTGTCAAAGTATTGTTACATAATAATTAAGAATATTACAAAATATATATAATTTTACATTGAAAATAGACCTAATTATTTATCATTTTTATCGAATATGGTTGTATATTTAAAAAAAATATAGTTATAATTTTAAAAATAATGTTATATTCTTAAAATAAATACTATTAATTATATTTTATTGTATTCAAATAAAAAATGACTTTATTTATAATATTTATATATTTTTAAAATTTACATGTAAACAAATATAACCTAAAAATAGAATAATAAATAAATAGTTTGTCGTACAGATGGGGAAATTTGTCATTAATTTCAATTCATGAGTGGCATATCTTTTGTTCGGAAAATCTATGATATTATCAAGGGAACAAATTAGTATGCCATTGATGAATATCAAAATTAGTATGTAATAATGGTCTATTATAGTTATTATAAGTAAAAACTACTGTAAACTGAGATATATTATAAAGATAAGTATTCAGCCATAAAATAGGGTTCCTAATACCATATTTTAGCATAATCATATATTTAATTATAATTTACGATGTGAAATACTTTTCATATGTTGATAAACAGAAATTATATAGCATATATTAGAGTCAATAACAATTTTTGAAAATGTGAACTGTATGAAGTAATAAGGATACAATGCAGGAACATGGTCAAAGATTTATTTCTTAAAACATATATTTTATAAAAATATCTTAACTATATTAACTATCTTAAATTAAATAGAAATACTATCACATTCTATAGAGTACATTAAATATAGCTGTATAAGTTTCATATGTGTGTGTGTGAATATTTAATGTAATTTGTTATTACATCTAAATAATCATGAAATAAATATAATAGTATAATTATATAAACTTGACATTTATATTTTTAACAGTTAAATATTAGTTAATTACGTTATACAGCAAAACTATTTATTTATTTGAAAAAAAATAATAAATTATTCATAAAAAATCATTTATTCAGAATTATTTCCTAATACGTAGTAAGAATTATCAGATATTCTAACAATACAAAATAATGAATGTAAATAAACGTCCATACACACAGACATAATTTTAATATAAAATCACCTTTCAAATGAGTTGACCATAGGTATATAAGAAAAAAATTAACTTAGTATAATGGATAATAATTATACACACATACTGGAATGATAATTGAATAGAAATCTGTATTATTAACTATATATAGAGCGTAAAGTTTATAAATAAATGTGTATATGTAGATGGTTATGAAATAAAATAAAATATTCAAAAAATCGGTTAAATAAAATGGTTCGGAGTAATAAATCAGTTGTAAATATCATGTCCTAGGCGAGGACAAAAAGTTTGAAATCGCGAAACTGCGATCCGATTGGACGCTTTCAGTCCATCTTGATGTTAGCGTAGATGTAGCGTATGAATTTCATGGACGAGAAGAAGCCGACGGTTCCCAAGGTCAAGAAGAACACGTAGCAACACATCAAAGTGTAGCCGAAGAACTCTGAGGTCTGCAGGAAACCAGACATGTTCGACCTTTTGAAGTAGTAGAACAGCGAGTACACGAACACAAACGATCCGGTCGAACTGTACGTGGGAGAAGAGGGTGGGGTTAGACGGGGTATACTTGTTAAATATTAAATATTCATGTTAAATTATACAATTCTGATATAATAAATAAAACACATATAATTCAGAATTTGGTATAAGAACCCGGATATCGAAGCAAAGCTTATGTTAAAAAAAAAAAAAATTTGAGTCTAGTAATAAATCAAATGAAAGTATTTAAATTGTAATGGAAAAAATATAAGTATTATAAAATTTAGAAAAAAAATTTTATAAATAAATTTAAAATTTGTAACAAACACTTAGGGACAATAGTAAGATAATATAAATTGTTCAAGTCTGAAACAACATACAATGAACATGACCCAATAAATAATACAATACAATCATAGCTACACTTTCCACAATAATAACATATTTTCAATGTTAAAACCCATGCAAACTAAAAAAGCCGAGTAATATCCATTAAGTAAAACCCTCTCATCGATTGAATAATGTTTACATCATAAATCCAAATTTAAAATCGATAAAATATATAGAAACACAATATTGAATTTAAATATCCATATTTAGATTATGATGTATTAAATAAATATATATAGATAATGTGTATAGAGACAATGTGGGGAGAGAATTAAAAGGCTAGGGGGTTGGTGGGGTAATACGGACCCTCCGCAGAAGATGGACCTCCACCACCAGCGATGATCCTCTACATTAAGCTGGAAGTAGGTCAAGGCCACAGAGATAGATGAGGTGACACTGATCAGGATAAGGAACACCACCACAAGAACCCCGTACAGGGTGTGAGACTCGCGACCCCATACGTTGGAGAAGATGTAGTACAGTTCAACGCTGATGGCACTGTTGTGTGAGGATTGTGATGTTGTTGTATAGGATGTTGTTATATAGGATGTTGTTGTGAGGATTGTGATGTTGTATAGGATGTTGTTGTTAGATATTTAACAAAATATATTAGACTAGATTTAAATATAAATTTAGAATTATAAATATAATTATTTCTTAAATCGAAATAATTTTGAATGATTTTGCAAAGCAGATATGATATTGTATCTATGTATGTGAAATAAATTTTAATGTCGATTAGTTTGAAATATAGGTGGCAATACTATCATTTTAAATAATTAAAAAGTGAATTGTCAAAGTATTGTTACATAATAAAGCATGTATCAAAATATGTATAATTTTACATTGAAAATGGATTTATTATTTTATCATATTTCTTAAATATTGCTCTATATTTTAAGAAAAATGGTTCTAATTATATAATAATGTTATATTCTTAAAAAAAACACATTAAATTAAATGTGTATTGTATTCAAATTATACACAACTTTCCATTTATTATAAGTGACATATTTTTAAAATTTACATGTAAACAAATATGAACTAAAATAGAATTATAACTAAATAGTGTGCAGTTTTCATTAATTTCACAAAATAATTAGAGTGACATATATTTGCAAAATATTTAATATTTTTAACATTTATATGATATTAGTTAGATAATATCAATTTGAATATCTGGTAAAATCAATAAATAATATTAAAAATAATATAGATATAATGAAATAATTATACATAATAGTAATATACTCATTACTGAACAAATAATTTTTTTTAAATACTTGGTAACTATTAATTGTAAAACAGTAAATATAAATAGTTCATATTCATATCAATAGCACAATCTTCACTTTAATAAACTAAAAATGAGGAGTAGGAGGAGGCCATACTTGTGAATACTTGTGAATATACACATTAATCATCGCTCCAAACACATAATTTAAGTTATAGAATATTACTTATAGAATCATTTTATGTAAAATGATATATCAATAAATAAAAACTATTTTTTTAACTTATAATTTATTTAATTTATCTTTATAAACTGAAAATTTAGAAAAAATCTAATTTAGAACTTATAATTTATAAAAAATTACATTTTATTTAGTCTAAAAATTCATTTGAACCAAAAAATCAATATGATTTTATAAGTGGAAAATTAACAATATTACCATTAGCAAAATGTTTATAATTTAGTTATAATGAATTGAATAATAAAATGTGTTGATATAATATATATATATATATATATATATTGATTTTGTAAATATTTTTAAAATTATTATATAAATTAAAATCAATTGATATATCTAATAAATTTTCCTGTAATTTGTAATGGAAAAAATCTCAAATTAATCTAGTCAATAACTATTTTTCAAATAGTTCTATTGTTAAAACAGGAAAAACTAAAATAAAACTAAAATATAAGTTTTTTACACATCTGATAATGAAAGATCATTTTACAATATAATTTAAATTTATTTTCACATTGGGAAAATATTTGTCAATTAAATAAACATATTGATTATATATATAAAAAAACATATTTTAAAATTCACTATTTAAAAGTATTTCCACAAAATATCATAGATAATTTATTTCAGCGGAAAAGAGGGCTACTCAGAAACCTGAACGGGAGGAATCCACCAATGAAACAGTGCATTAGACCACCTCGATACATAGGGAGAGTCGGGATTTCTCGTGATATTTTCTTAGTGCGGCACGGAGCATTAAAACTCGTGGTCCAGTTCTTACCGAATATTCCTCCAATCACAGTCAACGGATAACCCACTGCAAAGATAATAAGGTGTGATATAACTACAACAGTAGATAAGAGGGTGTGATATAACCACAACAATAGATAAGAGGGTGTGATACAACTACAACAGTAGCGAAGCAGTATCCGGCCTACACGTGGCGCTTCGTGTACTCCCTCAGGGAGGCGAAAAGGATATTCCCCCCGGCAAGACCAGCTCTCGAGCCCCAGGCTCGGAGGGTCTGCTACTCCCCCAGAAACACGGATATTTTTTATCCTCCCGGACAACAGGACTCGGCCTGGTTGCCTCGGGTGCTAATCACCCGAGCGGGTGATGTGGAGAAAAACCCAGGGCCTTCCTGCAAGGTATGCGGTAAGGTCCTGAGGAACAACCAGACATTCCTGACTTGTGTTGGGTGCGGAGACCTATCACATAAGCAGGAATGTTGTAGCCTGCTAAAGAGAGCCGCCCAAAGCAGAGGAGTTTGGGAATGTGTGTCGTGTAAAAACCCTCAGGTCAGGCCATTAACCCCGGTAGCATTGCAGGCATCCGTTGCCCCCTTGAGGACTAACATTCTTGTTGGCCAGACGATAGGGGTAGCAAGGAGCCCGGCCACAGCGGCCAATACGAGGCTCTGCTTGCTTTGCTACAGGAGCTTGAGGCGCACGTCCTCACCACTGTTATGTACAGGGTGTGGGAGAGAATCGCACAAGAGTTGCTCTAAGCTATCAAGAGCGGAACTGGTTATGGTTCTCGCTGCAGAAAGATGGTTATGTGGTGGATGTTCGTCCAGTGCGAACAGCGCGAGCACGGATCTCGCCGCTATCCAATCCATAACAAAGGTAAGGAAGGTCGAAGTAGAACTTCGACAAAACCTGAAGCTGATGCAGTGGAACGCAAATGGCATCAAGACGAAGATGGTCGAGTTGGAAGACAGGGCCAAATCTTCAAAGTCTGATGTCATCATGATCCAGGAGTCCAAGCTTAGAGCAACTGACCCAGACCCGAAGCTGAAGGGTTACACTACGATCAGGAAGGACCGCGGAGTTGGAAGAGGTGGTGGACTCATCACATTCGTCAAGGAAGATATTCCCTTCACAGTGGTGTCTCACACCGAAGCTGTAGAAGGATCGCTGTTGGAGATACTGCTAGTCAATATCAACTTAGCATCTCTCAGCAAAACGATGTGCGCCAACGTGTACTGTCCCCCCACTAGAGGGTCTCAACAAGGTAGTGAGTTTGATACTCGGGAACTACCGTACGCTGAGAATACCATTGTTGGGGGTGACTTGAATGCCCACTCGAGACTGTGGGACAGTTGGCAGCCGGAAGATAGGCTGGGAGAAAAAGTTGAGGATTGGCTGGTAGAGAAGAACTTCAGCGTGGCGAATGATGGGGAGGCCACCAGGGTCAATGTCGGTACGGGCGGCCGTAGCGCACCCGATGTCACTCTAGTCCACAATAGTTGGCTGGACAAGGTGGAATGGGGCGTTATGGACTGCATGGGTTCAGATCACCTACCGATTTTGATAACTCTCGATATACCGATCACTACGCTTAAACCCACTACTTCAAGGAGTTTGAGGTGGAATTGGAGCAAGGCGGATTTCGAGGGCTTTTCCAACCAAGTAGAAATGGCTGTGCTAGTACAAAAAGACAGCATTGGTCGAGCTTCACTGGACGCTAGAATGGCGAGTCTGGTAGTTTCCATTACGGAAGCTGCCAACTCGTTCATTGGAAAGGTGAAGTCCTCGGCCAATGGTAAGGCCTGGATGACCAGGGACTTAAGGGAAGCCGTGAAGTTTAGAAACTCGCTCAGGAGGACACTCGGGGACAACCGCAGGGAGTGGGTTGAAGCCTGCAGGAGTGTCCAGGCCCTAATCCGCAAGGAGAAGGAGCGAAGATGGGTGGAGTTTCTAGAGGACGCGGCGGACACAGCAGATCCAAACAAGATTTGGAGGGTGGTTAAGTCCCTGAGCGATAAGAGCCAGGGATCCACCCGTAATGAGTCTCTGGTACACAACGGCCGGTTGTGCACCACTAGTAAAGCCAAGGCTGATGCTTTCATGCAGAGATATGCCGAAGTTAGCAGGCTGGACATCCCCAAGGCGGACAGGCTGAAGAAGTCTGTTCGTCGCCAGCTGAAGGTTCCTTCAGTTGATGGGGAGAGTTCGTCTCCGTTCAGTCTGACGGAACTGAATGAAGCAATCAAACGCATGAAACCGAACGGCGCTCCGGGAGGAGACGGCATCGAGCCTAGATTTCTACAAGCTCTGGGCCCAATTGCAAGGGAGTATCTCCTGAGCATCTTCAACGAATCGTGGGACTCAGGAAAGAGTCCCGCAAGTTGGAGAGTGGCCACAATCATCCCACTTGTCAAGAAAGGTAAGCCAGCATCAGACATTGACTCCTACAGGCCAGTATCCTTGACATCGTGCGTGGCAAAGACGATGGAAAGGATGGTGGCCAGTCGACTGTCATGGCTGGCTGAGGAGAACGGATGGTGGAATGATGATCAGGCCGGGTTCAGAGCTGGGCGGTCCTGTGAAGATCAGGTGTTGCGGCTCTCACAGTCCATTAGTAATGGCTTCCAGAGCCAGCCGGCTAAGAGGAGTGTATTGGCGCTATTGGACTTTAGCAAGGCATACGATACGGTGTGGAGGAACAGGCTCTTAACAATTATGTTAGAGAAGGGCGTTCCGCGGAGACTAGTGAGGTGGCTAAGAGGCTTCTTGTCGGATAGGAGGGCCAATGTCCGAATTGATGGAGTCACGGGCAGGTCAAGGAAGCTGCATCAAGGGGTCCCCCAAGGGGCAGTTTTGTCACCGCTACTATTCCTGTTCTTTATAGACGGAATAAGGGACGAAGCCCCGGACGGGGCCCTCGTAAGCATGTACGCTGACGACATCGCTGTCTGGGCGTCTCATCAGGACAAGGAAGTGGCACTCCGAATAGTACAAGAAGCAGTAGAAGCCTTTTCGGTCTGGAGCAAGAACCACCGCATAACCCTTAACACGGCAAAGTGCGAGGTGTCTTTCTTCTCCTCAAGTCCGAAAGAGGCCTCATGGTCTCCGAGTTTGACATTGAATGGTCAACCCTTCCGAGTAAATAAGACTCCTACCTTCCTGGGAGTGACGTTCGATAGAACGCTCACGTTTCGACCACAGGTAGAGGCAGTGAAGTCAAAGACGCTCGGAAGAATCAAGATTCTGTCGTCCCTGGCCTCCAAAGAGTGGGGCTGGGACAGAAGTTACCTAACTAGGGTATATAAGGCCACACTGTGGAGCAGCATGGCAGCCCTGGTTAGCAAATACAAATCGGCAGATCCTTGAACGGGTCAATAACAGAGCGCTGAGGTCAATCACGGGACAGACCTCAGACACTCCCATAGAATGCCTACGCACGGAGGCTAAGGCCCTCTCTTTTGTTGCTAGCATGCGCAGGAACTGTGCGATAGCCTGGGAGAAGTCGGCTAGAGTCCATGCTAGTAACCCAAGACGGTCTCTCCATGCAGCTCCTGTCCATCACAGGTGGAAGAACAGGAGTTGCTTTAGCGATCTGGCGAAAGAAATCTGTGGTAATATTGGCCTGGAGGACCATCCAAGAGAGCCGTTCCTATATAATCGTAAACCACCCTGGTTGTGGGGCAGAGGTAAGTTGTGGCGAGTTAAATCGCTCCTAGCTAAGGGGGGCAAGACGCTCCGAAGCCAGGAAGCACTGCTAGAAGACTCGCTACAGACTATTGCAGCAGCGGGCTCCCAAAGGGTGACCATTTACACGGACGGGTCCGCGGAGAGTGGTCACTCTTGTGGGGGTAGCGCTGCGGTGGTCACGTCAGGCTCTGCATCTGCCCCAATCCACATCACCACCAGAACACAGAAGGGCAGTCGTTGGACGTCATCGTTCGAGACGGAAGTGGCGGCATTGAACTTGGCCATCAAGTGGCTTGCCGACGAAGATGGCAGGTTTGATCCCGTCATGGTGTGCTCGGACAGCCAGTCTTTGATGTTGGCGTTGGAGGGCTCAGGCAAGTCGGATAAGGCAGGAGTCGCGGAAGTCCGACGTGGCCTGTTCTCTCTAAACCGGGAGGTCCTGCTTCAGTGGGTTCCCGGTCACTGCGGACTGATTGGCAACGAATGGGCGGATGACGCTGCGAACAGTGCGTGGTCTAGTGCGCCCACTACCTCTACGTCGTTGGCAGGAAGGATTACCTTCGAGGCTGCCAAGGCTATTGTGAAAAGAGAGGTGGTGGACGTAGAGATCACGCATAGCAGAACAAAGGCCGTCTATTGCGACACCAGGAGCGACGAGCCTCTGACGAGAAGAGAGGCGGTGTTGCTAGCCCAGTTGCGCAGTGGCCACTGCAGAAGCCTAGCGGCCTACCGCAACATCATCGACGCGAACTCGACAGCGATGTGCCCTTACTGTGAAGAAGAGTTCGAGACCCTAGAGCACTGGCTCCAGGAATGCCCGGCTACCCGGAGGAGGAGGATCCGATGTTTCGGGGGGGCGGCACCCCCTCTCTCAGTCTTGGTGTCAGCACCAAGGGCTGTTCTGGCGTTCTGCCGCGGAGTCATATCCGCGTAACGCCCGTATGCCGCTCCCAACAACAACAACTACAACAGTAGATACAGCGCGCGCTATCTTGTATCTTCTATCTTGTAGATGGTAGTTATTATGTTATTATGTTATTGGATACGGAGATCATATTTCATATTTGTATTATTATTTTATATTTAATTATATGTAAAGTTTTGACCAACTTTTTTACAATTGCATAGGAAAGTTGACGAATGTGATTAGATATAAATAAATTAATAATGCACACATTAGATATTCAGCAACCATAATCTTTAAACTGAAGTTCATTTATATAGCTTCATATAGATTAAGAATACATGTTAATTAAATAATAATCAACTTATCTATATTAAACTATTATATACTATTTAGTTTTGATATGAGTTATATTGCTTAGTTTAGATACAAACAGAAAGCCCACATAGATGCCAGTAGTATAATCGTCTCCCATGGTAAAGCCTGAGTTGACCCATAAGTCCAAGCAATAGTATTAGTCGCACTCCAAACCAGGAAAAATGGAGCTATCAAAGATCGTAGAAATTAAATGTCATATCATTGGAAAAATGTAAGTGATTATAAGTAAATTAAAAACAAATTATTAATCACAATTAATAATTTAATAATGTGTTTTCGCATATATCTGATAATAATTACCTAATAAGGTTAAATATGGGTATACTAGGATTTATTTTATAATGTTATAAGTATACAATCACCATTACGAATTTTTATATTATTATAATTACTTACTAGATTTAATAATGCTAATATGACAACTTATAGACAGGACTACATAACAATAGTAGATGTAATATTAGCAATGGATCTATTATCAATAGTGATGTAATGTTAGCAATGGATCTATTATCAATAGTGATGTAATATTAGCAATAGGTGTAGTATAATAGAATAGTTAGCTAACCAACAAACAGGGCAGAAGTCAGATTGATACATCTTACCCAGTTCACTCCCTGCATCTTCTTATACATGCTACTTGCAACGTATCCTGAAATACCTGCAGGAAGGCATGTCAAGTTTACGTCAATATAGATCTTGTATTAATACTATGGTACAAGCGGAGTTAAGGTAATCATTAATCATGTGTAACATTCACTGTTTTAAACTTTGAAACTATACGTTGCTAGTGCTATTTTAGTGGAGTCCTTTCATCCCATCACAGGAATTAAGATGAAGTTTTCACTCATAACCATATGGCTCTAATATCCCTTCAAAGTCATTATCTAATTAAGGCAGCTATGTTTTAAACAAGAGTCAATCATTTATTTATACACGATTATATAAGATCACTTCCAAAGATTATTTTAAGACCTATTTTAATGTTCTGTAGTGCTTGAGTGTACTGCTATGTATCTGATGCCTTAACCAACCGAGCCACACAGCCATTTAGTGTTAATTATCCTGTAATATAATTGAAGCGGAGAGAGAGGGATGGAACACTAACAGGAAGTGAGCGCGTAGAGAACAACAGCAGCTGTGTTTATGCTGCCATGACGATGTACGTTAAAGAAGCCAAGCACAGCCAGTATCAATACTCCACTGATTGTAGACAAGAATTGGGTTCCGACTCCTTTTGATTGGTTAATTAATTATTGGTCTATGACTGTTATTGATATTTATGCAATTTTGCTATGATTATTTATTTATATTATGATTGATTAGTATTTATTTAATGAAACCATTAATACTACTAAGAAATCATATTATGAGTACATTTATAATACCAAAAAATATATAATTAAAATTTAATAAAATATTATTATTTATATTTAACTATTTTTGTCAATATTATTGTAATTAATTATTTTAGTATAAAAAAATGTATATATATATGTGTAGATTACATAGCGACCATCACAGTAAATAAAACCTAATATAGCACAGAAAAGGGTTTTCTGAGGTGGAAATCTAAACACATCGGCATGTATTATCTTCCAGCCGTTCTCATCATCTTCAATATCCTCAACATCATCCAAATTGTACTTGGCAAAATCTCTTTTCAATACACGAGCCTATCGAGTGTGGTTTACTTACTGATATATTATTACATAATAGAGTATATTGTACTATAATATAATTTATCATTTAGAACTAAAATTATATATTAAACTTTTGTTATCATTAGATTTATAATTGTATTTATAGTATAAATAATTCATTAAAACACAATAACATATGTATGTAACTAATCTATAAGACTACAATAACTATGTATACAGTTTGTGGACCTACCATTATTATGGCTACAAATCCATTCAATAATAATACCAGGGCCAGCGAATTGATGATGGAAAGCCAATGAATCTGCGGAGGTGATTGTATGCGATGTAATGAAGGACATGATATGATGTTATTCATAACACTACAGTGAGAGTTGGTAGTATTGTTGCAGAAGTACAATGTATACTATAGAGAATACATCTAATGTTATTAGAATAATTAAATAGATATCTAATTAATACTTCGTAAAGATCTACACGATTTTTAATAATAAGTAATTAAATTAAATCTAATCTATTTTTATATTAAAATATATATTAATATGAATAGGTTCAAAGAAACGCATATGTTTTAATACTCTTATTTTGTATATGAATTTTACCTATTTTATAAATATAATTATATATTAATTTATATAAGAATTTCTTATTGAATATATTAAATAAATATTATCGAGTTAATTTATAAGTATTTTAGATGTAATATAATTCATTATTTAAATATTACTTATAATTATATATAGTTGTATATTATTTACCTAATAATAAAACATTATAAAAACCTCTAAAGTCTTTGGGACAAAATGACTTTTTGAAGGACGATCTTTATATTCAGCACTAAATTAATATTATTAATATTTATAACAAAGAATATAATATTATGTAAATACCAATTTTGATGAGTCAAATAAATAATGTAGTTAAAATTAGTTGTATAATATTCTAGATAGAGATTTTATTTTAATACGAATAATATTAGTTATAATAACAATTTATATTATATATATTTTATTACTATTTGACAGTATATTTTCATAGAATGATAATTTGAATGATTAACTTTTAGCTAGGACAGGACAGGATATATTCTAATGCATATTGCGTGTAATTTTTTTTTTACACTTACGTAATTTTATCATATTGCATCATTGTTCGAGAGTACAAATTTGAATTTTATTCAAAAATCAGTGAAAAAACTCGTTTTTAAATAAATGATTTCAATATAATATAATAAAATCATCATATAATATAATACACATTATAATATATGGAATATCGACAATCGATAAATCATTCAATTAAAACCTAATTTATAAATTAGTAAATTTTAATAAAATATGTATTTAGAAATACAATTTAAAAATATGAATGCATTTTATTTTATAAATAAATAAATATCCTTGACATGTTTGATTACAAAAAGTAGATCATTGAAATATAATTAAATACACCACTGAAAGTATCTAGTCCGAAGTACAAAGAGTAACCATTGTATAGAAGAAGCTAGTAGACATCCTGTCCTAACTTATAGTTTACTATACAGTATATGTGTATACGGTTACCAGTAATCTCGTAGGATGTTATTTCTTACGACTTATTTAGTATTCTCGTATGACTTATTAAATTAAATTTATATCATAATTATACAATTCTTATACGTATATATATATATATATATATATATATATATATAATACACTATTTTATCAATATTTAATAATTTATTATATATATTCGTATAAGAACTGTATTATTATGAAATAAATGAGTTTACGTTTAGTTTAATGAGTCGTACGAAATTACTAGCTACAGTGTATAATATACTCTCTACGATAACCTAGATTTCTGCCACTCGACACTGTAAGTGAAGGTAACGTTGAGGTTAGTAGCAGTGTCCAGGAGAAGGGGGTCCCTTACTTTAGTGGTTACGTTTGCGTGTATTATCTGTGCATGTGAATACAGTCAGTTAATCAATGAAGTATGTATTGATAATAGCTAGTAGATACTTGTATACGTTGAATATATTGTATGTTCAATTTAAATATTGATTAGATTAATTGAAATTAATAATATAAATAATATATATATATATATATATATATTAGATAATACTATTTGATATTTAATGAATATTATTTATAAATAGTCAAGTAATAATTTGATAGTTATAGTAGATTAATAGTGTACAACAATAAATGTGAATAGTTTATAAATTATCAGTAATATTACATAATGGAAATGATCATGTGATTCAGTATATGCTGAAACAATTAACTATATAATAGGAGTATAATAGGAGTATAATAGGAGTAAGTATTGCATTTAGATATTACATTATTTTTAAATATTGAAATATATGATTTTTAATAAACAAAATTTGATTACACTTTATTTAATTCAATTCACAATATTCAAGAAACTGATATAAAAATTATTAATTAAATAATAATTATGAATTGGATACTAATAATACAAATATGTTTAGATTTCATTAACAAAACCTTTACATATTATATATAATTAATATATTAATATTGTGTCATATAAAAGTGCTTAATTTATATATTTTCCTCAACACAAAATAAAATATTTATATGATTAATTTTAATATTTTAAAATTTAATAATACATCATCATACACAGTAGACATGTCGAATACTCATCATTCCCGATTAGTCCCAACTAGTGATGTAAATAATGCCAGTCAAATCTAAAGCATCGATGCAGTAACAGTCTCGGTTACCTAAAGTATCAACTCGGCTCGGGCTCATTTGGCTAGTCTCATTTCGGCTCGGTAATAAAAAGCTCGATATTATTACATCACTAGATGAAATTTACATTATTATTCACTGAATCGCGAAGTTGGCACAGATAATTTTTTTTAGATTGATGTAAATGTGAAATATATAAAAATTAGTATTAAAATATAACTTCAAAAAAAGCATCATTTCAGCTCGGTTATGTTTTGTAAGAGTCTCAACTCGGCGCGGGCTCGTTTTTTTTCCCGAAAATAAAAGTCTCGGATCGGCATCAGTAACCAAAAGTCTCGGCATCAAAAAGCTTGGAATCATTTACATTACTAGTCCTGATATGCTATATATTTGGTTGTATTCATATATTATCTATGTTAAAAAATTAACATTAATATATAAGTTAACATATTTTTAACAATCCAATATATCACATATTAATATATATCCAATAAGTGGACTATAGATTTTATTAATATTTATATATATATATTACTTATTATAATATATTAATAATATATAATAATATACTACTTGGTTATTTTATATATTACCTATATAATACTTTTATGAGAATAATTTAAATGACGAAAATTGTATTTCTACAATATGTAATTAATACTTTAAACAAATATGTTGATTCAATACTACTAAATAACAATATTTATTTTTACAAAAAATTAATATATAACTTCTTTATTTATTACAATTATTATTATACAATGTAAAATTGCAGTAAAATTAAATGTATGAGAAACCTTGATTATGAGTAAAACACTATTACAATTATTAATTTAAATTCTAACTATTTAAACTATTCTACCATTATAAATAATTATCAACACCTCTGTAGCTAATATTAACATATGCAAATAAATGACTTCCAATATACACCCTTACACCCTATAAGTCAACATAGGTGTCAATATTGAGGTATCTATGTTCTACTGGATATGAATCATAACTATATGCTTGTTTACATATAACTTTGTATATCATAGTGTATGTATAGATATACTATGTATATTATTATATACATACTATGTACATTATTAGATAATTTAATGTTAGAATATATAATGAATATTAGATATTTCTACCTTAACTCTGAAATATTGTTAACATAAACATAATATAAATCAATTTTGTAAAATTAATTGACAACTAAAATCATTAGAACTAAAAATAGTATAGACATTGTAAATGAAATAATCATAACATTTGAATTGATACAATCATTTAAAAAATTTACATACAAAATATAGATAATAAATTAAGATTGTTTCAAAGAAATACAGGAAATTATAATAAATATGATATTACTGATATACATAATGACATTATTATAAAGATAATTATGATTTCTTTTATAGTTATATATAACTATAGTTATAAATAATAAATATATAAGTAATAATAAATATTGTTTTTGTTTATTTAGTATATCATAATAATTGTGAAATGTATGTTTCAACAACTATTATAATAGTTATTTTTATTTATTAATAGTTATTCAATAATTATTGATTTATTAGATTAGCTCTATAAATAGCAACACAAAATGTATGTATAGTTAGGGTTACGATGTTGGTGGTGATGATGATGATGATGATAGTGATGATGATGATGATGATGATGATATGGGTGATACTGACCTGATCTTGATTATATTGAATATAGAAGTGCATATGAGTCCACAGGAAGATTGTGTGTTTGTGAGGAAGTATGGAGGTTTCCTTCAAGTTACCGATGAAATCGTGAAGAGGTATTTGATCTATTTATAGAGTAATTAATACAATGCATTCAAATTACGGTCATCGACAACAGACTGCTATAGCTTATTTTGAAGGCCTTAAGGAGGTCAATTATATTACTATTATAAATTAGAAAACTAATAAAAACAAACAAAAAAATATTCTACAAAATATTATTATTATTATTATTATTAAATAATTATATTTAAGTAGAAAAGAAATTTTAATTTAATATTTACAATATTTAGAAAATATTGTCTACACTAAATAAATATAGTATAAAATTAATTAAAATTATATTTGTTACATAGATTCAATGTTAAAATTGTGTTAAATATTGAAAATATTTCTTCTATAAAAGTAAATAATATAATATTTACTTTAAATATGTATGTTATGTAAATGAACAACAATGGAGGAAAATCTCATTTGTGATGAGAACAATATGAATTTATGTATTATATATATATATATATCATAATAAATATATAATAAATAATATTAAATATATAATAATAATTATGATAATATTAATTATATTAATATCTTGATTAGAATATGATCACAAAATAGCTAGTGGTACGAGATGTATGCGAGTGTTTCACTGCACACCACACACCACAGAAGTTACTTAGGGTAGACGAGAGTTTAACGCCTAACCTAGAATGAACTCAAAGTAGTAGAGGTCCTCGATTGCGGTGCTAAGTACCTCTAACTCAGACTTGGTCAGTACCTTCTTGCATAGAACCCTCTCCTTCACATTCTCTACGTGTTCATGTATACAGGGTGATTAATATACATGTTCTGCATTGCTTGTTATAGTATGGAGGAAGTGATCTATCTCGCACACATTTAATTATGTATTAATAAATTCTATAAATAATAGCTTAAGTAACACATCAATTATTAGAGATAATATATGGATATAGTAATAAAAGATATTTGTGTATAAATATATACATTTTTATAAATAAAGTAGATGAGTTTCTCAATAGTACAATAATAATTATAAAATGAAGTAAATATTTATAACAAGAAAATATTAAGAAGATGATAGGATAAAGTTAATCTTTTCTTGATATGGACTATACATTCAAGGTGAAACAAGGTTAATGTAAGCACAATATTTCTTAATATATAAGTAGTACTTTATAAGTACTATATAATTTAATTTTTAAATTCATTATTTAACAAAATGACCAAAATGTGTATGTAGAAATATGAGATGACAACATGATTAATTATTGACATTAATCTCATGTATAACACATGCATGCCAGTTTATGAGAAGTGTAAAGTGAAAAGAATTTGTTCTAGGGGTCTATAAAGGATATTCAGAAAATCAGGAAACAGATTGAGAGATACAACGGTATACATATTATATACATAATACCTATACATGGCATTATTTAATAAAGACATATTTAATAGGAGGAACTAAGTTAGTCGGGTAGTATTCTATTTGAAAAAGGGAGTAATAATGACTAGGGAGTTAGTGTTATTAAAGCATATACAGGGGAGATTAGTGTTATCTATTTAAATATATATTGAATATTAACACTGATACAGTAGTACTACTGAGAAGAATATAAACATGGGGTAAGAGATGAGTATATCTTTTACATATATCAAATAATTAGTTTATATGGATGTTGGGAAGAGATGATATATTGCAGTTAATGTAGAAGTGGATGAGTGAGAAGTAAATAGTCATTGAAGCACGAGAAATAGGATATACATTTAAATAATAGATTGTTAGTATCCAATAATGAGTGTAAATAGAGAACACTATCAATGTTATTTATCTACTTCATCTCATTAGTCGGTGAAAATGTGTATTTATATAATTAAAATTGAGAATATATGATAAATATATATATATATATTCATACAATTTATTAATTTAAATACCTACATTTATTATATTCTCTTATTAGCTTATGATATGTAGCTTATAATAATTTATATTAAATAGTATAAAGGTACAATGCATTATCACATCGAGCCTATATCAGTTGATACGCAATATTCACTAGAGTATGAACACGTGCATGTGTGATCGGTACCTTTAAACTTGATGTCGTAAAGGGAATGAGCCATACGATCTCCATCGAGAATTTCTCCGAGACTCAATGATTTATGTTCGATCTATATCGAAGAAACACGAATGGATATAAATCACAAGCTATGTTAACGGTAATATACGATTAAGAAATGTGCTCGTATTGATTGAGATCTGTTCATTGATGTGCATGGTTATATATCATGCATGCTAAATAACTAACCTTATCAGGTATGCACATGGGCAGTTTATAGTAGTGGTAGGTTTCATGGGGGTTGTAGTACGGGCCAACTTTATTCACAAATAATACCACCTGTTTAAGTTATGAATACATGAAGTTATTGTGCTTAAACAAACATATAGGGTTAATAATAGGGATTAGCTAGAGTTTATGTGTGAGGATTATATCTCAGTGATAAGCCTAATATCATTGTTACTATATTACGTATGATATTTTCTTACAATTTATTAATTTAAAAAACTATATTTTTTATATTCTCTTGTTAGCCCATGATATTTAGATTTTAATATACGTGATATTTTATATTTTATGAATATATATCAATGATATGATATCATACATTATCACAAATTATGGTATAGTAATTTATATAGTGACATTATTATTACGATCTAAAATATAAAATATGTATGCAAAATAAATTTTACAAATTTTAAGTTATTTAATAAACATTTCAATATATATATTGATATAATATTACTGAATATGTGTACAGAAATTAATTTGAAAACAAATATTTAAATTAATAATGAAAATAAGTTAATTTTACCAGAAATATATAATGATAATTAAATATTTAATTTTATTATGACATTTATAACTAATTAAAATTATAATATTATTTAAACTATATATATATATATATATATATATATATATATAATTAATATATGCATAAAGCTTATGCCACACAAAAATATTCTGAATTGTTTCCTAAGATTTTTATTTTAAACAATGTGTGTATGGCTTATATAATATTATATTAATATATAAGCATAAGGTGTTATATGTATGTATATATATAGAACACAACTTCACTTCTAGCCTAGTAGTACTAGGTGAATAAAATACCTAGAAATATAACGACTACCACGCTATATATACTTGAACTTTCGGTTAGACACGTGACTTATTGGGAGCCGATGTCAGTATTCAGCGAAAATTTCACATAAATTAAGAAAAGTTTCTAAATAATGTATTCATAGTCTAATGTGTTCATAGATATAGCTTTCAGTGTAACCGATCTTTAATATAGATAACCATTCACTGACGTTTTCATACTTCAATATAGTTTACCATATTATCCAATATTATATTCCATAATTATTTAGGAATAATATAAAATTAGGTTTATATAGCGAATATGAATAAATATATATACAAAAATATAGACATTGAAACTAAGACTTAAGCCTGAATACTGTAACTCGATAATTTGTAACAAAAAATACTATACATAGTTCAACTATAAATGGTGTTAGCAAAGATATAACACTACAATATATTTAGGTCGGCTCTGTTTTCATACAACAATGTTTTCATTGCTCTATTACATGCAATATAAATTAGCTCTTACTCACCGAATATATACTTATAGCATTTAAAACATACATATCGTAATTTCTTGTTATATATTAGTAATGAACACTTAGTTTTATCATATAAATACTAATTTAAAGCATATTATTTAACATTTTAAAAGTGTATAGTTTAATAAGAATTTACATTATAAACAACACATCACGTTCCTAAAAGTAACACGATATAGGTGGGGTATATATATACTGGGGTATTTTGTATACAAATTCGAATTACACGATTTTCGTAAGTTTTATATATTTCCTTAGAAAAATCTTTGGCGTTAGTGAAATCCAAATAATATCGGAATATACAGTAAATTGCTATATTTATAATATATAGAATATATATCTAGTAGATATTATCTACATGTGTTTCGTATGTGCATACAACTTAGGTTAAGGTGAGCCGGTAGTCTCAGAATAGCATGTCTCACTTAATCAATGAAACTACATAGAATTTGAAACATAGTACAATTTTTTTTTTTTTGATTTGATTATGTTTAGGCATTTCCCTGGCCATTTGAAAAATGACCAAAAATTGACCAAAAAAAAAAAAATTCTACTATTACCTATATGAAACTCACGTTAGGTGTCGCTACTTTTTATACTATATTTTAAATTAATTAAATTAAATAATATTTAATTTAGATCTAAAATGCAACTTCGTGATACATCAACGTTCTCAACATTATTTAAATACGAACGTATGAAAATAAATAAGTTGCCCACGTATATTGATATTGATAAACATTATTTTTATATTACGTCATTCTCCCAAAAATCTGTAAATGATCGAATTTATTTAGTCGTCGACGAAATCATTTCAATTTGGGAATCGGCTTCAGTACCATATATTTCTCGTCATTCTATATATAATAAACTTAAGCGCCATATTCCGATATTACTTAAGTTTAAAAAAAATATAAATAAACAATCATTTAATGATTCTTTAAAGAAATACTATCTAAAATTTAATAAATTATTTGATATTTGTCCCTGCAGTTGCGATTTGCGATCTCATAGAATTAAGCGTGTATGTAATTGTATTAGAATTAATCGTATCCCAGAAGCTGAGATAACATTTATGATTGATATGAGATCAGATAGAAACATGACAATAGATATTAGTAGAAGATGCTCAACATCATATCAGAGCCGTCCCAGCAAACATTAACAGCTTCATAACAGACTCATAACAACATAACATCCTCATAACAGCCTTAAAACAGCATATTCTAAAATTACAGCCTCATATCTGCTTCATAACAGGATCTTATGAAAAAAAACAGCCTAATATCAGACTCATAACAGCATTATGGTAATATCCTCATAACAGCCTACATAAATTCTATAAAAACAGCCTCATAACAGACTCATAACAGCATTATGATAATATCCTCATAAATTATATATAAAACAGACTAATATCAGACTCATAACAGCATTATGGTAATATCCTCATAACAGCCTACATAAATTCTATAAAAACAGCCTCATAACAGACTCATAACAGCATTATGATAATATCCTCATAAATTATATATAAAACAGCCGCATAACAGACTCATAACAGTAATATGATAATATCCTCATAACAGTCTACATAAATTCTATAAAAACAGCTTCATAACAGACTCATAACAGAATTATGATAATATCCTCATAAATTATATAAAAACAGCCTCATATCAGACTCATAACAGCAATATGGTAATATCCTCATAATAGCCTACATTAATTCTATAAAAACAGCCTCATAACAGACTCATAACAGAATTATGATAATATCCTCATAAATTATATAAAAACAGCCTCATAACAGACTCACAATAGCATTATGGTAATATCCTCATAATAGCCTACATTAATTCTATAAAAGCAGCCTCATAACAGACTCATAACAGAATTATGGTAATATCCTCATAAATTATATAAAAACAGCTTCATAACAGACTCATAACAGCAATATGATAATATCCTTATAATAGCCTACATAAATTATATAAAAAACAGCCTCATAACAGAATCATAACAGCATTATGATAATATCCTCATAATAACCTACATACATTTCATAAAAACAGTCGGGTAAGGCTATATCACAGAACTAGAGAGAAATTTCAGAAATTTCTCTCTAGCTATATGGGCTATATACATATATTTTTAAACTATAAACTATAAATCTATGGATATATATATATATATATATATATATATATATATATATATATGGATAGAATAAAGATGTGTTTCACCATAGATTTATAGTTTACAATGTAAAATACAGATCTATGCATTTAAATAATTAAAGTAAATATAAGTCCACAACATATCTTTAACATGATACAATGGATAAAAGAAATGAATTCTGATGAAATAAAAAATGTATGTTTCAGAACTATATCTCAAAATGCATATTCATTGCATACTGAGAATATTCTACTAGCTATGATATCAGATACAAGACCATCGATACGTTGTGAGGGCATTAATCGGATTATTCATGCGAGGACGACTAATAATAATGTTGGAAATGGTATCAAAAAGTTTATAAAGCCGAACATAAATTTTGATGCCGAGGACTATTATCAACTCGTAGACTATAATAATTCATGGCTTGAATCAATTCTGACTGAAAAGTTGACCCTAAATCAATTATTACACGCGAAAGAAACCTTTGAAATATTAGAATTACCTAATTATCCTTCACATACACAAGCTGTGGAAAGGGTTATTAGGTTAATTTCTGAGACATCGACTATGTCGGCATGTAAAAATCAGAGAGATGCTAGAATACGTATTACACTTGAAACAAGAAAAATAATGCCGTGTTTTAATTCGAAACAAGATTTTAAATAATATCATTTATTCATATACTAATTAAATATTGTTCATATGCTGTACTTCTTTTTATATAATAAATATATATTTTATTATTACATTTTAGGTTCATATTGTTTACATATTTTTATACAAAAATATATATTTTGTTATTACATTTTTCAATGTAATGTTAAATTAATACATACTGAATTCATTAGAATACAAGTACTTACTTTTTATCAGACAGTAATCTTATAATATTTATTAGATATAAAAGTAATAGTTATTTGTCTTGATTAGGTAATAATTTAAAATAATCAAATATAAAATTATTTATATCTAAAATGTATTAATGTAATCAAGAAATTATATTTTTTTAATTATTAACAATTATCAATATTAAAAATCATTTAATTATGATAAAATATTTTTTTGAAAATAAATATATTTGTAAAATTTTAATTTTGAAAATAAAAAAATTTCTTTGGTAGCATTGGTGTAACATATATTAGGTATGAAGATTTTATAAAAATTTTGAAAAAAAATCATCGGCAAAAATTGTTATTGATGATTTAAAAATTAAAATTATTTCATCAATTATTTCATCAAAATTTTAATTTTGAAAATAAAAAATTTTCTTTGGTAGCATTGGTGTAACATATATTAGGTATGAAGATTTTATAAACATTTTGAAAAAAAATCATCGGCAAAAATTTTTATTGATGATTTAAAAATTAAAATTATTTCATCAAAATAATCAATAAAATCTTATTTTTATTGTTTCATTTGATTTTTAATTTAATAAAATAAATAAAATATGTGTATATATATATATATGTAAATATATACTTATACATAATATAATGAATTTTAAATAGAAGTTTGAAAATTTTGTACTTTTGAAAAAAAAATCTAAAAATAGATATTATTATCAGGAATTCTAGGGAAAATTTTTTTAAAATTTAAAAACATTTTTTTATAATAAGGTGATATATAAGTAATAACATGTTAAATTTTTTTTTTAATTAAATAAATATAACTACTATTAATATGGATTTATATAATTCTATTAATAGCCCATGTTAAATCTGTATCTCTGCAATGTTAAATTTAAATCTTCATGTGAAGCAACTAATAATTAAAAAAAAAAAAAAAAAATGTTTAATTTAACTTTATTGAATATATAGGTAGATATATCTTTTGAGACAGCTTTCATTTCCAAAAAACATATCATAGCGGCCCACCTTAACTTAGGTGTTTATATTGTATAATGAATAAGTTTAGAGAAAAGGTATAATCAAGTAAATATTAGGATTTTAGTAATATAATAATTGTAAACTAGTACCACTGTAGTTTACATATAAGATTTATTTACTTTAGGTTTTTGTAATAAGTTATTACTAACCCAAACTATAGTTTCTATAATATAATATTATATCATATCTATAAATTTGAGAATTAGTTTACAAATTTATATTTATATGTATTAATACTCGTGATAAAAGTATATATAAAAGTAATATTATATTATTCATAATTTTATATGTATTAATATTCGTGATAAAATTATATATAAAAGTAATATTATATTATTCATAATTTTGAAATATTTGATAATATTATATTGGATAATTATCATAATTATTAGTTATTTATAATATTATAATAATAATACAGTAAGAATCTTACGGAGTAACTAAGATATATATTAAAGTGTGATAACACCAATGAACGTTTATATTAATTAGAGATCGGAAACGAAAACTATAGTTACGATAATTGTAATAATTTCAAAATAGTCTATAAGGAGTCCCGGACTCCGGTTTACTGCTATGCTATACCCGGTAACCGGAGGTGTCCGTAACGGACCATAATTTACGGTACATTACTAAAATTATGATTATATATACTTTAAGTATTATTTATATTGAATATTATATTCAATATATGATATAATATATTTTTGATATATTCATATAATACATGATTATCATGATGATATATGATATAAGATTATCATCATTATCATACTATGATTCATAGTCATTATGATTATGATAATTATATATTTAATATAATTATTATAATATTACATAATTTAATAAATGATATGTTTAACATAATCATTATGTTTATGATATTATGATTATGATAATGTTAATATTATCATAATAATGATTATGTCATATTTAATATGATATTACCGTAATAATTACGGTCACTTAATTATTCACTACGATTATATATATATAATTATATTATGTGAAATAATCTTCTTAACCCCATTTAATTATTTATATGTTGATTATATACAAAATATTCATACATTTTAAGAATCTTAAAATTAAAATTTAAGATAATCTTTAAAATTATCTCTAGTTATATATTTTTAAAATAATTAAAATAATTTTAATTTTATAAATTATAAATATATTGAAATATACATACATTTTATTATCATTATTTATAATGGTATTTGTACAATATAATACTTACCTTTTCATTTTCTTTATACGATTTAGCAATTAAGTGTTGTATTAAAACACAATATAAAATTAAATAAACATACTGCATATTTATATAAAATTATATTAATTATTTACGTTTGACGTGACAATAACGCAATTTATCATGATTTCCCGAAGCACAGGGAGAACTCGGATACAAATAATTTAATTGGATTATCAAAATTAATATATATGGTATATTATATTAAATTATAAATATTATATTGTATATAATAGGTATACATATGAATATAATATAGTAAACCTGAATAGGTAACCAGGGAGTTCCCTGAAGTAACCTAATATATAATTAATTAAAAGTATGTATATTACTTTGGTAATTAGTAAATTACATTTTTGTAATCCTTAAGGATTTAATTAAAAGGAATTTCATACCAACTCGAACGAAATTATTAACTCTTAACAATTAACAATTACTTAATAATTTAAATACCTTAATAATTTAATAAAATTAAATAAGAAGCTACTTTTTCCAGAGAATATAAATACCTATATATATATATATATATATATATATATATATATATATATATATATATATATAGCAATACCTCCTATAACACCGAGGTTATAGAGGTCTTGCTATTTACCTTTATATTTATATTATATATTATATTTAAACGGTGTTAAAATAAAATAATAATAATTAATACCAAGACTTCCTATAACCTCGGTGGTTATAGGTCTTGTTAATACACTTTGATTTTTTACTTTTTTTATTAAAATATTGTCTAAAATATAGAATAATATCATATTGAAGAATTGACTTATATTGGTACTATAGTCAATGAAAGTAAATGCATTGAAGCATGGCCTCCTTTAGCTCCTTTAGCTTGAAGCTAAAGGAGGCCATGATTGAAGTCTAAATACAGATAACCAAATAAATATATAGATTATCCAAAATTTATATTGATATAAATCGTTGAGTTTCATATTTGAAGTAAATATTATTATCCTTGTAAAATTTATTTGAATTTGTAAACAAATAATAATTATTTATTTTTTATAAATATATAATATAACAAAATACAATATAGTATATTTACATTAAAATTATCTAATATTTTTAACTAATGTGAATATTTATAAAAATGCTATTTATTAGAGTATTATTATTACATATAAATACATAAAAATAAAATTCAAGAAAGTTACTTTCAAAATAAATATTTTAATTCTACAAAATAAATGGCATATAATTATTATAATAATATACAACATATTGTTAATTTAATAATAAGGTAAACATTATATTTTATATAAATTAGTAATAACGTTATTTGTATAAATTAATATGGCTCAGTTACTGGAGGAATATAATGAGAAATCGGCAATACAAGCAATTCAAATGGGTGTGGAAATGGATAGAAAAAAAAGATATACGCAGTCGTACCATTATTATATGCAGGGAATCGATCTTCTTCATAATATATTAAAATGTTAGAAATATCGTTTAAGTATAACTTTAAAATTTATATAGCAATAACTTTAATTGTAAATTGTAAATGACTTATATTGTATAACATATATTATCTAATTATAAATGTAATTTAAAAAATAATTTATAATAATTAAATAATATATTTATTATTATAATATAATTATTATAATAAAGCTATATTTTTTTATATAATATATATTATAACAATAGAGATAATTTAAACTATTACTATAATACAACTATATTGTGTGGGATACTCTATATTTAAATGATATATTTAATTTATATATATATATATATAAACTATAATGTATTAGTATCACACACATTAATGGAATTTATATTTGAAAAATAATATTTATCATAATGAAATATTTTAAAATAATAGTACATGAACAAAGGTTGTCATTAAAACCATATTTTTTAATTGATCTAATATGGAATCTATATATAAAAAATAAAAAAACACATATTTTGTTTATTAAAATAAAGTGAAGTCACTCTAATGCTATTACTGTGTGCCAGCGAAATAAAATATTATTATTATAATCTCTATTATTATTATATCTTTGGCAGCAGTTTTATAAATATGTAATTAAGTTTCGAGGAGAGGGTCGACTATCCTTCACATTAAGAGTTTTACTGCGTAGTAAACCTTTTTAGTGTAATGGATATTCAACGTTTTATCATTTATATTTAACATATTATATATATTATAATTCTTATTCCGACCGTGAATTACTTCACTATAATACTGATTCACTATATTACTGCGAATACTTCTCTGTAATGCTCTATAATAATACAAACTATTAAAATTAGTCAGAATATAATTATTAGAATACGTAACTTTCAGCTACGACTTGTATCCGTAAGAAGGGTACCTACCGGGTCAGGATCAACGAATACATCACCAGAGCCGAGATCATTAAAGAATACATGATTAATCAGAAACAAACTAAAGGTTATAATAACTATATTTAAAGTGCTGACATATTTACAAATAATGATAATCATAATCAGTTATTATCCAATTTTTAGTTTGTAAATATAACTAATAATATAAATAATTTAATATCTTTTTCCTTCTAAATGACTTTAGATTAAGATGTAAATATTTTCTATTATTGCCCAGTAAATAAAATATTTAAAAAGAGTCTGTTTTATCGCGTATTAAAATGGAATCTTATATAGCAATCACTACTATGCTGAGCTTTAAACGTGAAGCTACACTTGCTTATTCAGTGAAGAATGATAGTTATTACTTTTGTCATAACTTCCATACTCTATTGTCGATATATATATATATTATATTTATACAGTATCTAAATAAAAAAATTATAATAATAACATCAATGAGATAATTCGATACCTCTACAGGTGAAGATTACCACGAGTGTATCTCCGTAGAAGAAGACAGCATAGGTAACGATTACAATTCACTCATAGGCGTCTATTTCCAGGCAAAAAATCTCACGAAAGTCGAAATTGATGAACCATATGTTAGAAATCTAACTCAGGTCTTGTATCCAACTAGCATTTCATTTAATTATATATATATGGTTATATATATATTGTTATTTTATTTTTGTGGAGTCATCCATGAACTTAGTTTCAACATTTAACATAAAGTTTAACTTATAACCATATGTATATAATGTCACTTCGAAGCCGCTATCATATTAAGGCGAGAGCCGATAATTTATGTATATACAATTATATAAGATCACTTCTAAATATTATTTTAAGACCTATTTTAATGGTCCGGACGAGGCTTGAATACGTGTCCTACTGCTTGATTATATACAAATATATATATATATATATATATATATATTTCTAGGTAATATGAATTCACATAGATGTATGTATTCATATAGTCATACATTCATATTCGTTTTTCATACTCACTCATAAAATTCAGAACAATTGTAATATAAGTAGACTGCATTAAGTGGCTTATGAATTATATTAAATAGAGAATATACGATTATTGTTTTCGCGATACCCAGAGTTGATGTCTATATCAAGAAGTAGTTTCTAAGAACACGTTTACACATCCCTAGTGTGGTATACAATCACTAATTTACATTATAGTTAGATATACTATACTATAAAATAATTTATAATATATAGTTTCAAAAATAATGGCGTAAATGTTAAACAACGGCATTCAGCTTTAGGATAATCTCTTTACTATACGACACCGGGTATATCTATTATATGTATCCGACATTATATGTATCCGACATTATATGTATCCAACATTATATAATGTATACAAATATATAGTATAGTTTTATCATAAATACTACATAGAATTTTATTTAAATATATTTAATTATTTATAACCTGATTTATTATATAATTGAATGATGTTATAACGTTATGCTAGTATCTAGGGGCGCTGGAACGATTTTGTATGTAGGGGTGACCAACCATTAAAAATAAATTTGGTGGTAAAAGTGGTGGGGGACTAATACATAGGAGGTCCCCCTAAATTTTAAAGTGGGGGGGGGGGGACATATCCCCCCTCCCCCTGTTGCAGCACCCCTAGCTATTACCCATAGTTATTCTAACTTCATCCGAGTTAACATCGTTACCAAGCGCCTATTATATTATTAATGCGTTTCGTTAACGTCTTCCATTACTCATACCATTACTCATGCTCGCCTACTACAGTTCTTCAACTTCCTGCGGTTCTGTGAGATGATAGTAAAGGCCGACAACGCGATCGTTGCGATCATCCTGAACACTAAGCCCATAGATAATTGTGACGTTAGTACCAGCTCCGGGTAGGGGCGCTGCAACGATGGTGTGTATGTAGGGGGGACTGGAAAGTGGGGGCGGGGACCTATACATAGGAGTTCCCCTAGATTTTAAAGTCGTGGGACATATCCCCCCGCCCCCCCTGTTGCAGCACCCCTAGCTCCGTGACTCTATCATACGACGCGGTTAGAGGTTAAATGTGTACATATCAATACGGAGTTGGTTATATCGTATAAATCATATAAATGTATCTTATTCTAGAATATCATACGCCAGAGCCGATGAAGCCCCTACGAGTCGAAGACTTTGTTTAATAACTACATTCAACGTGATGATGTTTTCATATTATAAAATACGCCAAATTCTCGCTAATTATATACATCCCTCTATTATAATAGATATTCTGAATCAAAGATTATACTATGTGTGCGTCTGGAATAGTATTTACACACATTTGTTAATGTTTTGTTAGAAATTATTAAAATAAAATATATATACAGTACAACATAGATATACCTCCATCTTTATATACCACTCAAAGTGGTCGGTATATTAATGGTTCACTATATATATATATATATATATATATATATATATATACTAGTAGTACAGTATTTTATGTTTGTATATTGTAAAAAGATTGAAACGGATTTAGTATATATATTATCGACTGTATTTCTTCTGAGGCAGCCGTGTATATATATTTATATATATATATATATATATATATATATATATATATATATATATATATATATATATTTATATATATATATATATATGTATATTTATATTTATCATATATATACATCAACAGTTAAGTTAGGGCTGATCATGGACAGGGTTCTGGTCAAATACACTTTATCAAATAAAAATACAAATATTAACACATTAAATATTAAACTACATTTTGATTACACCTTATATACAGTAGCTCTTCAAATTGTTCATCCGATAATCTACTTCAATTCGGTCTAAATATTTGTATTATATATTATTATTAAGAATATTTCATATACACAACATTAAAAAATTGTTGATATTTAATATATTTTTTTGGTTATAATCAATTATTATTATAAATCATAAAATCTTTGAAATTGTTCATATTATATAAGTTATAATTTATTTAATACTTATAACTAAATGTATTCTTTGATATCATAAATTAATAATCCATATCCCTATACCAGATTGTATAATAATTAATTTAAATATATTTAATTACTAAAGAAAATCAATAACATAAAAAACTGTAAACAATAGACTGGTTGCTTGGGATATTATAAGTTATAATTTATAACACCTATACATTTTCCATATAGAATATAAATTTAAATTCATAAATTTACTTATATAGTATTCATAAAATTATTTGAAAATTATTCTTCTATTATATAATTTTTATTATTAATAAATGTATTCTTTAATATAATATTTAATATAAATGGTAAATTTGTTATTATTTTTTTTACATTCTTAAATAAATTGTTTAAATTCTATATTATATTAAATTATTAATTTAACATATCTTTAAAAGTGTATTTGAATCTGTATTTGATCAAATACACTTAAAACGACAATACAATTTAAATACGAATACAAATAAATCACTGAATAATCATTCAAATACAAATACACCAAAACTGTTTTGGTAAAACAGCGTATTTAAATACAAGCACAAATACAAATACATAACCCCATCTGTGATCATGCCTGACGTGTTTGTGGATATATAAATTCACATCGTGCGTTGATTAGTTAATGGGCGTAACATGCAGCATTGAAATCAATACGTATTATGTAATAAAAATTAACTCGATATTAATAGCGCTTGTGTTTGAGTGTATACATTGTAACGTGTATAACACGACACATCAACACCGCAGGTACAGAACAATCTGGAAGCTTTGAAGGGTAACCTGAGGTGTGATTATCGCATAGACCTGCAGATGAACTATAACCTGTCGCTGCACGATCGTCAGATTAGGTCAGGTGACGCGGGCTGGGTGCGTAGGTTTCTTTAAGCACCGGTGTTTCGTGTAAAATATAGGGGGGGGGGGGAAATGTGTCTACGTAATTCTATTTTAAAAGAATAATGATACAAAAATAACAAAAAAAATTCTATGTGATTAATATTCATATCCAACAGAATATATATATATATATATTAGTGTTGCAACCGGACTTCGGACTGATACATTTAGTTTTCGGACTCGGACTGATACCTGTTTTAAAAAACAAACAAAAATCGGACTGATACACTTAAAATTTGGTAAGAATCGGACTGATACTATTTTCATATTATGTGATACTAAATGTGAGCTAAATGTGAGCTCAAAAAATGAGTTAGAAAACATATAAATTCAAATAATAAAAAAAAATATTTGAAATCCAATTTAGCCAATAGAAATTTAGTTAACTTAGTGTCTTTGGAACAACATTTTGAACTCTATATAATTAATAAATATAATTAATTTAAGATAAATAGTGATTGTATATAAATAATGTATGAGTATAATTGATTTCCACTATACTATATTATATTATATTTTAAAATATTTGTAAAATTTATAAAAAATATTTTTCAACATTTTTTTAAAATATATTTTGAAATATTTGTTATATTTTTAAAATATTTTTTATATTTTTCCTCTAATTTTTGAAATATTATTTTAATATATTATATATAAATATTATATTTTTTATATTATTTTTAGAAATTTTTGAAAAAATATATTTTGTAATATTTTGACATATTTTTTGTATTTTTAAATTATTTTTCTACTAATTTTTGAAAAATAAAAAAAATAATTGTCTACATTTTTTTGTATTTTAGCTAAAATTTATTTAATTGTATATACTAGCAATGTAGAATCATGAAAAGCTATACTTAATAAATAATAGATAGGCAAACAATTAAAAACTGAACAATGCCGGGTTGGGTACGACTATTATTTACTATTTGAAAATTTAGAAATGAAAATTTTACTATTTGAAACCTTCGAAATGAATAATTTTAATATTTGAAAACTTCGAATACATAATTTAACAAAAATAATACTATTTGAAATCTTCGAAGTGTATATAATTACTATTCGAAAACTTTGAATGAGTGAAAAATCTGAAAATTTCCAACACTAGTTCCAACCTACTGATACAATACTGATACTTAAAAAAATTATTTATGATACTGATACGATACTGATACTTTGATTTTTTGAATTGATACAATACTGATACTTTTATTTTTTGAATTGAACGATACTGAATCAATGAAATGAGGGTCCGGTTGCAACACTAATATATATATATATATATATATATATATATATATATATATATATATGATTGTATGATAAGTATAAGATATTGAAAATTGAACTTAATAATTATAATAAAAGTAAATAATATAATATGCCATTTTTTGCTTGATCTTTATGTCATAATTATATTTTTACAGTTTATTTATATTTAAAAATATACGTATAAATTGTCATTTAATGTCAATTAACCTATACTTTTAAAATTTTATAATTATTCAATGGATTAATAAATCAGTGATCTATAAAAAAAATGCCAATAAAATAGATTAAGATATAAGATATAATAAAGATATAAGCTTATAAATAAGTTATAAGCTTTTACTTGTATTTACCATCGATATAAAGAAAGTGGATAAGCAATTGAATGTAGTGTATGGCACTATCCGCTACGGGCGCTGCAGTCGTAACCCACTATCTGGCCCACTACTTTTTATTATAATAATATTTATTTATACATATATAAAATGATAATTACTACCAATTTTAATGTACTATCTATACTAAAAATAAAATTATATTTTTAAAATACATAATATCAACATTCCTCGTAATTTTGTGTATTTAAATTGAAGGTATAATACTATTTTATTGATATTTATAATTTAAATTCAATTATATAGATAGAAGTCACTTTAATCTATTTCGACGAAAAGCCTACTGTTTTAATATTTGACATATATAATATGACTAATATCCAATCAAAATCACTGATACCATTTTGTTAATTTATCGATAAAAGTGTCATTCACGTGTCTATCTTTTACATGCATATACATGCTTATCCACTTTCTTTATATCGATGGTATTTACTGAGTAATAAATAACATTATCACTTTATATATATATATATATATATATATATATATATATATATATATATATATATTAGTGTTGCAACCGGACTTCGGACTTCAGACTGATACATTTGGTTTTCGGACTCGGACTGATACCTGTTTTTAAAATAAAAGAAATTCGGACTTATACTGATACACCTTAACATTTGTAAGAATCGAACAGATACACTAAAGTATTAGTAATAATCGGACTGATACTATTTTCATGTTATGTGATACTAAATGTGAGCTAAAAAAATTAGTTAGAAAACATATAAATTCAAATAATAAAAAAATATATTTAAAATCCAATTTAGCCAATGGAAATTTAGTTAACTTAGTGTCTTTGGAACAACATTTGTAACTCTATTAAATATTATTTTAAATAACTTTATTTAATTAATTTAAGATAAATAGTGATTGTATATAAATAATGTATGAGCATAATTGATTTCCACTATACTATATTATATTGTTTTAAATTATTTGTAAAATTTATAAAAAATATTTTTCGACATTTTTTTAAAAATGTATTTTGAAATATTTGTTATATTTTTAAAATATTTTTCGGTATTTAAAAAAAATATATTTTGTAATATTTTTTGTATTTTTCCTCTAATTTTTGAAATATTATTTTAATATATAATATATAAATATTATATTTTTTATATTTTTTTAGAACATTTAAAAAAAATATATTTTGTAATATTTAAAAAAAAATATTATCTACATTTGTTTGTATTTTAGCTAACATTTATTTTGTATATAATAGCAATGTAGAATCTGGAATAGCTATACTTAATAAATAATAGATAGGAAAACAATCAAAAACTGAGCAATGCAAGTTTGGTACGACTATTATTTACTAGTTGAAGCTTTCAAAATGAATATATATACTATTTGAAACCTTCGAAATGAATAATTTTACTATTTCAAAACTTCGTAGACATAATTTAATAAAAATAATACTATTTGAAACCTTCTAAGTGTATATAATTACTATTCGAAAACTTCAAATGAGTGAAAAATCTGAAAATTTCCAACACTAGTACTAATACAATATTGATACTTAAAAAAATTATTTATGATACTGATACGATTCTGGTACTTTGATTTTATGATACTGATACAATACTGATACTTTTATTTTTTATTAATAATTATGTTTCACTACCTATGTTAATTAAAATATGTAATCAATTGTTAGCTCTCATAGTTTATATTTTATTCGCATTGTTCTAGTGTATATTCTAGTGTATATAGAATATATTTAAATAAAAAGCTCTCATTCTAAGAGAATTCTTCTTTTTAGTTTAAAAAAATAATGATTATATTGATGAAATTCTGTAAAAATTATTATTTATTTCAATATACTATTACGTATATATTTTATAATTTGAGGAAATGTTCAGTATACGTTAATTAAAATGTTATATACATTTCAGGACTATATACTTAGGAGATATCTCGTTTATTTATAATTAATATTATTTGCACATGAACAAATAATTTTAAAATAAAATTGTGTAATGATAATTTATGTTATTTTTGAAATCACCCTAAATAAATAATATTTTCTTATAAAAAGATAGCCCTTTACATAATATAGTCCAGTATAAGATATTCATTAACATAAGATACATTCTACTATATAATATAAAGTTTAGAGAATAAAATAATATTAATTAATTATCAAGTTATAGAATTAAAAAAAATTCTCATCTTTTTACATTGAGTTCCCAAAGTCCACTATCGCCTTAGACCAACGGCTTCAAATTAAGACTGTAGTCATCTTTTCCTCATGTTCGTTAAATATGTAGTACCATCACCAAGCGTTTTTCCAATTATATATATATATATATATTTACATTTATTATCTATTTAGAACATAATGTATATTTATATAGTGTAATGCATCGATATTATCGGATCTGTAATCTATCTCTGTAATCTAGTATAGCCTTGATATATACATACGATAGGCAATATTCTAATGTGGAATTTTTGATAGTTAGTAGTATCAGTAGAGGTATATTTATTTAATCACACAAATACATTTTAATTAAATTGTTCGGAAGTTAGATAAATAGTTAGAATAAAGTTAAAGCGAAATCAATAAAATCAAAATAAATAGTTTGGAAATTTGTTAAAGAATATTAATATGCAGTTCATAAAGTTAGTTAGTCCAGTTTAAATTAAGTGCAGTTCAAAAAAGTATCTATGTATTGTTTTTATAAATTTTAAAATAGTAGTAGTAGAAGTAGTAGTATTAATAGTAGTAGTAATAGTAGTAGTAGTAGAAGTAAATAATAAATCAATCAGATTTATTAGTTCATGATGTAATTACTTCAGAAGTAGTATCATTTATTTAGTCACAAAAATCCAATTTATATTTAAATTATTCACTATTCTCATGTGATCATTGATTTCACGTTGATTACAGACTGAACACCGGTTGGACGATAAAGATGGGGCGTGGCCTAAACATGTACAAACCGGTCACCAAGAATCACATCGGTGTGTGTGACAGCTCTCTGCGCAAATGTCTACCGTGCAGCATTGACATCTACTACGATAGTAAATAGGTACATTGTGTACTAATGCTGTGCGCACGTTACAGAGAATAGTCATCGACATCTACTTTAAGTGGATTGTGAATTCTTAAATTGAGAGTCCACAAAAATTCAAATAATATTATTTACCATATTTTCCACATCATTATTATTATAATATATATATATGTGTATCAATATTATTTAATTTGTATTTTATATTAACAATTTTCTACTAAGTATAGTGTACCATATTATCATAATATCTAGTATTATTATAATGATATATTTTCACTTACATTAGAATTATAGCTAATCTCTATGCGTTATTTATAAATATAATGTTCTATTATTTTCAATTGTTATAATTCATTTATTATTAATAAGAATTCAAATATATTAGTATATTTATTATTATTATTATAATTGTATAAGGAAGTTATTTATTTATATAAATTTATTATAATTATTATTTTCATTATAAAATATAGATTTGCCATATCTTTTTATTACGCCCATTATTGTATTATGAAATTTTATTTGTGTGTTCACCTTATAACTAATCAGAAATCATCGTTTTATCATATTATAATTATTGATGTTTTAATAAATAATATACATAAATTCCACATATAATAATATATTATTTTAAATTAAATAGAATGTTATTCCAGTTATCAGGTAGTTTAATCGTAATGCATTTCATTATATTATTTTACAAATATATTATACATGACATATATATATATATTATCTCACATATATGAGAGTTTAGATTATTCTAATTTTTATGTTTACTACTTATATGTATATGATATAATTGTTTCAAAACATATGGCGAGGATCTACGAGGTTTAATACTTAACTGCACTATTTTCAAATTCTAATCTATTCTTAATTAAAATATTCCATCAGTTCCACATTATAATTTTACTTTTAGTCGCATGACTCTTGAATCGTTTGAGAAATCATCTCGCTCGCTTTCAGAACAAATCTTCTCCATCATTCTTGATCGTCTACCTTTCGTAGTAGTTCACTGGTCGGTTTCTTTGTCCACTTATTTATATTCATCATACAGTTATTCCTCAGTCTTCCTCTTCCTCTAGTACCTTCTATTTTTCCTTGCAGAATTGCCAGAAGGTGTCATGTTGATAAATGTGGCCAACATATTTTAGCTTTCTTCACTTTATAGTGATAATTAGCACTTAAGGAAGTTTCATATTAACCGATCTAGTTTAATATTATTTCTTGGACATATTTATTAGTCTTATGTTGGCGATATGTTATACAATAGTCTTCTATGGGCTTTATTCTCGAATGCTTATATCCTTTGTTCCTCTCTTTCCGTTATGGTCCAAGTTTTGCACCCGTATAGCAGTATTGATAACATTAGTGACTTGTATAGGTTGTATGTGACATACAAAGTGATATTTTTGCTGTTCCATTTTTATTCGAGTCTCACCATAGCCGATCATCATTCTATAATATATACCACCTAATCATATACGCCTTTATCGAATATACAGTCCTTTCTCGCAATGACTAATGTACTACTTTATATCATCGCGTTTACACTTTACTAGTTGTATTATGAGAGATAGCGAGTCACACACACTCGCTTATTGTTTCATGTAACATTATCTGATCATGATCGTATTTCTAATAAATTACATATTATAGGTACTATACAATGGTTATCTGCTAACAATATAGATTATTCTAGAATTATCTATAGCAATTCAATGATCTCATATATACACGTATACATGACTTATTAAATATGTAATTGATTCTAGAATCCCGAGATCACCTTTAAGAAGTTAATTCACTGTCGTAAGGTTGTCTATATATATATATAGGACATATTTTTTTTTTCAATGTATTTACTTTGTGGAATTAACCACTTCGCAGTTTGAGATTAATCTAAATCCAAAGAAATGTAGAATATGCTTTCAGAGTAATGAATTTAGTATTACTAACTTTTAACATTACATTTTCATCTTTCTTTATTTATAAATTTGTAAAACACAAATGAGAACTATTATTATTTTATTTTTATATCATTAAACTATCTATCAATTTTAGTAAATTGATTGGCTTGACAATAGGTAGCAATACTACCATAATATTTACATTCCCTTCGTCAAATATTAAATATGTGTCAGGAAATATTCGTTTTGCTCTAAATATAGTACACATAGAGAATGCTTTCACATTATAATAAACGAATTATCTATCAATAATTGATTATGAGAGGGATGTAATCCAGTTATTAATATATAGAATGTGATTACCAAAAAGGAGACATCGTATATACTATATATATTTTTCTATCAGTTAATTATAGACAATCTTTCTTTTCTTATTTCATTAATGTAAGGTTTGATCAAAGTAGGTCGACCTACTACATGTGGACCTATTCTTTATAAATATTAGTTAAGTTACTCTTTATTATAGTATTAATATATAAAATAATAAAAATATATTTATATATACAATATTTATTATACAATTATTATAGTTTAATTACATGCTAACTTATAATGTTAATGTTAATTTATACATATTTTTAATTTTCGAAAAAATATCTAATTTTGCCATCGGTGTATAATTAAATCGAACACATATACATTTTAATAGGTAAATCAACATTAATAATAAAGTGGGAATTATAATCAACATCTTCACGTGCCAATTGAAACTTGAATCTAGAGAAATGTTATATGATTATAATTGATTAACATAATATATATATATATATATATATATTATGTCTAATAAGAATTGTGTATAATACAGGCCACTTTTTATATTATCAATAACTTTTTTATAATGATGTTAGTAATATAATGTAGTTTATAATTAGTAATTAATGAAATTTTATCACGAATTAGATATTATAAATGTCGATAACATTACAATTTCATTTTTTGTATTAATGTTATGTATCGTCGAAATGTGCCAGACCCGTATTGCAAACAATGTTTGTAATACGGACAAGGTGGTTTTAATACGGGATTACTTAATTTAAATAAGTGGTAGTAGTAGCAGGCCCGTAGTCACAGGTGAGTATGCGTAGGCTCCCCCTGATAATTGCCAGGCCCCCATATGTTTTTTTAAAATAATTTTTTATATATTTATTGCCATTTATGTGAAAAATGTAAGATTTAAAAATAATATCTTAGATATTATACCTATTATCTTAATAATCTTAAGGTTATAATTATAACATACAAAGAAATATATACTGAGTTCTCACAAATAGCCAAAAGGATATCTTTAAATTCTAAATACACATCAACGACAATACAAAATGAAATAATAAATATAATACAATACATAGTATTAAATACTAAATGAAAATATTATTAAAGATATCAATACATAAAATTATGTTATCATAAAATGTGATAAAACTAAAGATAAATCCCATGTTGAATTGATATATATTGTAATAATTTATTTAGATAACTACTTTGACATAAAAGAAGTATAGAATAGATGCAGATATACAACAGAAAAATTTACTTATCGTTTTCTTTAATAAATTTGAATATGATAGCAAGGCATGGCTTGATATTCAATGAAGAATAAATAATAAATTATATCGAAAAATACTCTATTTTCATAGCTACATTCATAAATTTCACATAGTTTTAGATGATTGTAAAATATAATACTGATTTTTTATAGAGTAGATGTTTAACAGTATTATAAAAATATAGGATTACTATATACAAACTATTGGAAACAAATGAACAACCATTACAATATAATAAAATCAATAAGCAGTGATGATTCATAAACAATTATAATGAGATCAAGTTTTCTTTAGAATATTTTAAAAATATGGCAATTTGAATTAAAATAGATGCAAATAGTTAAAAAATCATATTAAACAGTATATATTTTATATATATACATAAATGTATATATATAAATATATAAATTATCTATTTTAAAAAATTATTTGTAGAGGTTGTATGAAATTTGAGGTATTTTATGCTAATTGAAAAATAGCTTCCAGCAAAATCATTAAACTTACCAGATGGTGTGATTTAATAAACATAATGATAATCAAAATAAAAAAAAACAATGATCATATTTGAGTGAAAATAAAAAATAATTAATTATAAATGAAAAAAAGTATGTCATGTTTGAAGACTTTTTATTGTTAAGGAAGTAAATTATTTTATGATAATTAAAGGACACATGTACTATGACTAAGGACACGTCCTTGGTATGGCCTAGTTATTATGTATTTATACATAATACGAAAGATAAATATAATTATAATTTTAAATTTATCATAATCCTAATATTTAGTATATTAGGTAAAACCTAATAGGTAATACATTATATTATCTAAGATTTTACGAAGTAAAGATATAACATTCCCTATCTACGCAACGTGATTAGTGTTCAGGCATCCCGCTACTAGAATTAGTATCGAAATCACTGAAATAGATTTAGGTTTTCCTCGATTTGTATACCTACAATATTTTCATTGTAGGTATTATTTAATTAGGATACATGAAATATAAATTAGCTCCTACTCGCCACATAAATATGTATAGAATTTAAAACCAACATTTCCTATTACTTTGTTATATAGGTATTAGTTACCTATTAGTAATAAACACTTAGATTTCATCATATAAATAATAATTTAAATAATTTATTTTTCATTTTAAAGTGCATAGTTTGATATTCATATACATTATAAACAACTCATAGTTACACAAATTGGGTGGCGCTGTTGGTTTTTATATACAAAATAGAATTACACGATTTCGCGTGAGTAACTTTCCTTAGAATAATCTTGGATATTACTCTATACATATAGTGCATATATGAGTATACATAAGTAACATATAATTTGAATACAAATTCAATGTTGTCCTATAGGATACTACTAACAAAATCCTACTAAAAATAGATTAGTTATTAATGTATACTAATCTAGTATATCATAAAAATAATATAGTAAATTATAATAAATTATAATATCATTATCAATTATATTGTAAAGTTTTGGTCTAGAGAATAGAACACAACATAAACAATAAGTACTAAACTATGGAACATGTTATTTAGAAATAGGGGATATCTGAGAGTAAATATTGTCTACATAATTTGGTAACATATTTTAAGAATTCATCTAATTTAAAATAATTCAATAGATTAGTTCAATTCCTACAGCATTATAATGTAGCATTATATTTAGATTATAAAAATAAACACAAATTAAATAACACAATAATAATATATACTAGGGGAAAGTAACCGAATACGGACACTCTCGTTATCTCAGAAACCATAAATTCTACAAAAAAATTGTTAGTGGATAAAATATTCATAATTTTATAAATAGTCTAAACAAGTATTTTTATTTTTTAATTATCTAAAACATTGCTGATATATCAAATGAACTGATTTTTTTATTACTTTTTAAATTTATGAAAAAAATGTCAACTTAAAACTTAAAACTTAAAACTAAAAACCTTCTCAAGAATATACAAATGTATCGATATAAAATATAACACTATATTATTAAAAATAAAGCATTCGAAAAATTATATATATAATTTCTATATTAGTTATCAAATAATCATTAAGTTATAATAATATATCCAGAGGTAGTATAAGTTCCTAATACGACAGTGTCCGTCGGACACTCTAGGTGTATTAATACCATCAATATACATTATAAAGATATAGGTATACCTATTATATATAATGATCCTATAGTATTTTTAAATGTTTGACATTGAATCTAGAAAGGGTCCCATTACTAAGACTACCAGTAAGTAACCTACGTAACCTATATACATGACACTATTACCCTATAGGGTAACATGACACTATTACCCTATTGGGTAACATGACACTATTACCCTATAGGGTAACTTGACACTATTAACCTATAGGGTAACAATGACACTATTGCCCTATAGTGTAACATGACACTATTACCCTATAGGGTAACATGACACTATTACCCTATAGGGTAACATGACACTATTACCCTATTGGGTAACATGACACTATTAACCTATAGGGTAACTTGACACTATTAACATATAGGGTAACAATGACACTATTGCCCTATAGGGTAACATGACACTATTACCCTATAGGGTAACTTGACACTATTGCCCTATAGGGTAATATGACACTATTACCCTATAGTGTAACATGACACTATTACCCTATTGGGTAACATGACACTATTAACCTATAGGGTAACTTGACACTATTAACCTATAGGGTAACATGACACTATTACCCTATAGGGTAACTTGACACTATTAACCTATAGGGTAACAATGACATTATTTCCCTATAGGGTAACATGACACTATTACCCTATAGGGTAACATGACACTATTACCCTATAGGGTAACATGACACTATTACCCTATTGGGTAACATGACACTATTACCCTATAGGGTAACTTGACACTATTAACCTATAGGGTAACAATGACACTATTGCCCTATAGGGTAACATGACACTATTACCCTATAGGGTAACTTGACACTATTGCCCTATAGGGTAACTTGACACTATTACCCTATAGGGTAACATGCCACTATTAACCTATAGGGTAACATGACACTATTATCCTATAGGGTAACTTGACACTATTACCCTATAGGGTAACATGACACTATTACCCTATAGGGTAACTTGACACTATTAACCTATAGGGTAACAATGAAATTATTTCCCTATAAGGTAACATGACACTATTACCCTATAGGGTAACAATGACACTATTACCCTATAGGGTAACATGACACTATTACCCTATAGGGTAACATGACACTATTACCCTATTGGGTAACATGACACTATTACCCTATAGGGTAACTTGACACTATTACCCTATTGGGTAACATGACACTATTACCCTATAGGGTAACATGACACTATTACCCTATTAGGTAACATGACACTATTAACCTATAGGGTAACTTGACACTATTACCCTATAGGGTAACATGACACTATTACCCTATTGGGTAACATGACACTATTACCCTATAGGGTAACTTGACACTATTAACCTATAGGGTAACAATGACACTATTGCCCTATAGGGTAACATGACACTATTACCCTATAGGGTAACTTGACACTATTGCCCTATAGGGTAATATGACACTATTACCCTATAGTGTAACATGACACTATTACCCTATAGGGTAACTTGACACTATTACCCTATAGGGTAACATGCCACTATTAACCTATAGGGTAACATGACACTATTATCCTATAGGGTAACTTGACACTATTACCCTATAGGGTAACATGACACTATTACCCTATAGGGTAACTTGACACTATTAACCTATAGGGTAACAATGACATTATTTCCCTATAGGGTAACATGACACTATTACCCTATAGGGTAACAATGACACTATTACCCTATAGGGTAACATGACACTATTAACCTATAGGGTAACATACCACTATTAACCTATAGGGTAACATGACACTATTGCCATATAGGGTAACTTGACACTATTATCCTATATGGTAACTTGACACTATTATCCTATAGGGTAACATGACACTATTAACCTATAGGGTAACTTGACACTATTGCCCTATAGGGTAATATGACACTATTACCCTATAGTGTAACATGACACTATTACCCTATAGGGTAACTTTGTGCTATTAACCTATAGGGTAACATGACACTATTACCCTATAGGGTAACTTGACACTATTGCCCTATAGGGTAATATGACACTATTACCCTATAGTGTAACATGACACTATTACCCTATAGGGTAACTTGACACTATTACCCTATAGGGTAACATGCCACTATTAACCTATAGGGTAACATGACACTATTATCCTATAGGGTAACTTGACACTATTACCCTATAGGGTAACATGACACTATTACCCTATAGGGTAACTTGACACTATTAACCTATAGGGTAACAATGACATTATTTCCCTATAGGGTAACATGACACTATTACCCTATAGGGTAACAATGACACTATTACCCTATAGGGTAACATGACACTATTAACCTATAGGGTAACATACCACTATTAACCTATAGGGTAACATGACACTATTGCCATATAGGGTAACTTGACACTATTATCCTATAGGGTAACTTGAAACTATTACCCTATAGTGTAACATGACACTATTACCCTATAGGGTAACATGACACTATTAACCTATAGGGTAACTTGACACTATTGCCCTATAGGGTAATATGACACTATTACCCTATAGTGTAACATGACACTATTACCCTATAGGGTAACTTTGTGCTATTAACCTATAGGGTAACATGACACTATTACCCTATAGGGTAACTTTGTGCTATTAACCTATAGGGTAACTTGACACTATTACCCTATAGTGTAACATGACACTATTACCCTATAGGGTAACATGACACTATTATCCTATAGGGTAACTTGACACTATTACCCTATAGGGTAACTTGACACTATTAACCTATAGGGTAACTTTGTGCTATTAACCTATAGGGTAACATGACACTATTACCCTATAGGGTAACTTTGTGCTATTAACCTATAGGGTAACTTGACACTATTACCCTATAGGGTAACATGACACTAATACCCTATAGGGTAACTTGACACTATTACCCTATAGGGTAACATGACACTATTAACCTATAGGGTAACATGACACTATTACCCTATAGTGTAACATGACACTATTATCCTATAGGGTAACTTGACACTATTACCCTATAGGGTAACATGACACTATTACCCTATAGGGTAACTTGACACTATTAACCTATAGGGTAACAATGACACTATTTCCCTATAGGGTAACATGATACTATTACCCTATAGGGTAACTTGACACTATTACCCTATAGGGTAACTTTGTGCTATTAACCTATAGGGTAACATGACACTATTACCCTATAGGGTAACTTTGTGCTATTAACCTATAGGGTAACTTGACACTATTACCCTATAGTGTAACATGACACTATTACCCTATAGGGTAACATGACACTATTATCCTATAGGGTAACTTGACACTATTACCCTATAGGGTAACATGACACTATTAACCTATAGGGTAACATGACACTATTACCCTATAGGGTAACATGACACTATTAACCTATAGGGTAACTTGACACTATTATCCTATAGGGTAACATGACACTATTACCCTATAGGGTAACTTGACACTATTACCCTATAGGGTAACATGACACTATTAACCTATAGGGTAACTTGACACTATTATCCTATAGGGTAACATGACACTATTATCCTATAGGGTAACTTGACACTATTAACCTATAGGGTAACTTGATACTATTATCCTATAGTGTAACATGACACTATTACCCTATAGGGTAACTTGACACTATTACCCTATAGGGTAACTTGACACTATTACCCTATATGGTAACATGACACTATTAACCTATAGGGTAACTTGACACTATTAACCTATAGGGTAACATGACACTATTACCCTATTGGGTAACATGACACTATTACCCTATAGGGTAACTTGACACTATTACCCTATAGGGTAACATGGCACTATTAACCTATAGGGTAACTTGACACTATTACCCTATTGGGTAACTTAACACTATTACCCTATAGTGTAACATGACACTATTACCCTATAGGGTAACATGACACTATTAACCTATAGGGTAACTTGAAACTATTACCCTATAGGGTAACATGACACTATTAACCTATAGGGTAATAATGACACTATTGCCCTATAGGGTAACATGACACTATTATCCTATAGGGTAACTTGACACTATTACCCTATAGGGTAACTTGACACTATTACCCTATAGGGTAACTTTACACTATTACCCTATAGTGTAACATGACACTATTACCCTATAGGGTAACATGACACTATTACCCTATAGGGTAACATGACACTATTATCCTATAGGGTAACTTGACACTATTAACCTATAGGGTAACTTGATACTATTATCCTATAGTGTAACATGACACTATTACCCTATAGGGTAACTTGACACTATTACCCTATAGGGTAACTTGACACTATTACCCTATATGGTAACATGACACTATTAACCTATAGGGTAACTTGACACTATTAACCTATAGGGTAACATGACACTATTACCCTATTGGGTAACATGACACTATTACCCTATAGGGTAACTTGACACTATTACCCTATAGGGTAACATGGCACTATTAACCTATAGGGTAACTTTACACTATTACCCTATTGGGTAACTTAACACTATTACCCTATAGGGTAACATGGCACTATTAACCTATAGGGTAACTTGACACTATTACCCTATTGGGTAACTTAACACTATTACCCTATAGTGTAACATGACACTATTACCCTATAGGGTAACATGACACTATTAACCTATAGGGTAACATGACACTATTACCCTATAGTGTAACATGACACTATTAACCTATAGGGTAACAATGACATTATTTCCCTATAGGGTAACATGACACTATTACCCTATAGGGTAACTTGACACTATTAACCTATAGGGTAACAATGACATTATTTCCCTATAAGGTAACATGACACTATTACCCTATAGGGTAACAATGACACTATTACCCTATAGGGTAACATGACACTATTACCCTATAGGGTAACATGACACTATTACCCTATTGGGTAACATGACACTATTACCCTATAGGGTAACTTGACACTATTACCCTATTGGGTAACATGACACTATTAACCTATAGGGTAACTTGACACTATTACCCTATAGGGTAACATGACACTATTACCCTATTGGGTAACATGACACTATTACCCTATAGGGTAACATGACACTATTACCCTATTAGGTAACATGACACTATTAACCTATAGGGTAACTTGACACTATTACCCTATAGGGTAACATGACACTATTACCCTATTGGGTAACATGACACTATTACCCTATAGGGTAACTTGACACTATTAACCTATAGGGTAACAATGACACTATTGCCCTATAGGGTAACATGACACTATTACCCTATAGGGTAACTTGACACTATTGCCCTATAGGGTAATATGACACTATTACCCTATAGTGTAACATGACACTATTACCCTATAGGGTAACTTGACACTATTACCCTATAGGGTAACATGCCACTATTAACCTATAGGGTAACATGACACTATTATCCTATAGGGTAACTTGACACTATTACCCTATAGGGTAACATGACACTATTACCCTATAGGGTAACTTGACACTATTAACCTATAGGGTAACAATGACATTATTTCCCTATAGGGTAACATGACACTATTACCCTATAGGGTAACAATGACACTATTACCCTATAGGGTAACATGACACTATTAACCTATAGGGTAACATACCACTATTAACCTATAGGGTAACATGACACTATTGCCATATAGGGTAACTTGACACTATTATCCTATATGGTAACTTGACACTATTATCCTATAGGGTAACATGACACTATTAACCTATAGGGTAACTTGACACTATTGCCCTATAGGGTAATATGACACTATTACCCTATAGTGTAACATGACACTATTACCCTATAGGGTAACTTTGTGCTATTAACCTATAGGGTAACATGACACTATTACCCTATAGGGTAACTTGACACTATTGCCCTATAGGGTAATATGACACTATTACCCTATAGTGTAACATGACACTATTACCCTATAGGGTAACTTGACACTATTACCCTATAGGGTAACATGCCACTATTAACCTATAGGGTAACATGACACTATTATCCTATAGGGTAACTTGACACTATTACCCTATAGGGTAACATGACACTATTACCCTATAGGGTAACTTGACACTATTAACCTATAGGGTAACAATGACATTATTTCCCTATAGGGTAACATGACACTATTACCCTATAGGGTAACAATGACACTATTACCCTATAGGGTAACATGACACTATTAACCTATAGGGTAACATACCACTATTAACCTATAGGGTAACATGACACTATTGCCATATAGGGTAACTTGACACTATTATCCTATAGGGTAACTTGACACTATTACCCTATAGTGTAACATGACACTATTACCCTATAGGGTAACATGACACTATTAACCTATAGGGTAACTTGACACTATTGCCCTATAGGGTAATATGACACTATTACCCTATAGTGTAACATGACACTATTACCCTATAGGGTAACTTTGTGCTATTAACCTATAGGGTAACATGACACTATTACCCTATAGGGTAACTTTGTGCTATTAACCTATAGGGTAACTTGACACTATTACCCTATAGTGTAACATGACACTATTACCCTATAGGGTAACATGACACTATTATCCTATAGGGTAACTTGACACTATTACCCTATAGGGTAACTTGACACTATTAACCTATAGGGTAACTTTGTGCTATTAACCTATAGGGTAACATGACACTATTACCCTATAGGGTAACTTTGTGCTATTAACCTATAGGGTAACTTGACACTATTACCCTATAGGGTAACATGACACTATTACCCTATAGGGTAACTTGACACTATTACCCTATAGGGTAACATGACACTATTAACCTATAGGGTAACATGACACTATTACCCTATAGTGTAACATGACACTATTATCCTATAGGGTAACTTGACACTATTACCCTATAGGGTAACATGACACTATTACCCTATAGGGTAACTTGACACTATTAACCTATAGGGTAACAATGACACTATTTCCCTATAGGGTAACATGACACTATTACCCTATAGGGTAACTTGACACTATTACCCTATAGGGTAACTTTGTGCTATTAACCTATAGGGTAACATGACACTATTACCCTATAGGGTAACTTTGTGCTATTAACCTATAGGGTAACTTGACACTATTACCCTATAGTGTAACATGACACTATTACCCTATAGGGTAACATGACACTATTATCCTATAGGGTAACTTGACACTATTACCCTATAGGGTAACATGACACTATTAACCTATAGGGTAACATGACACTATTACCCTATAGGGTAACATGACACTATTAACCTATAGGGTAACTTGACACTATTATCCTATAGGGTAACATGACACTATTACCCTATAGGGTAACTTGACACTATTACCCTATAGGGTAACATGACACTATTAACCTATAGGGTAACTTGACACTATTATCCTATAGGGTAACATGACACTATTATCCTATAGGGTAACTTGACACTATTAACCTATAGGGTAACTTGATACTATTATCCTATAGTGTAACATGACACTATTACCCTATAGGGTAACTTGACACTATTACCCTATAGGGTAACTTGACACTATTACCCTATATGGTAACATGACACTATTAACCTATAGGGTAACTTGACACTATTAACCTATAGGGTAACATGACACTATTACCCTATTGGGTAACATGACACTATTACCCTATAGGGTAACTTGACACTATTACCCTATAGGGTAACATGGCACTATTAACCTATAGGGTAACTTGACACTATTACCCTATTGGGTAACTTAACACTATTACCCTATAGTGTAACATGACACTATTACCCTATAGGGTAACATGACACTATTAACCTATAGGGTAACTTGAAACTATTACCCTATAGGGTAACATGACACTATTAACCTATAGGGTAATAATGACACTATTGCCCTATAGGGTAACATGACACTATTATCCTATAGGGTAACTTGACACTATTACCCTATAGGGTAACTTTACACTATTACCCTATAGGGTAACTTTACACTATTACCCTATAGTGTAACATGACACTATTACCCTATAGGGTAACATGACACTATTACCCTATAGGGTAACATGACACTATTATCCTATAGGGTAACTTGACACTATTAACCTATAGGGTAACTTGATACTATTATCCTATAGTGTAACATGACACTATTACCCTATAGGGTAACTTGACACTATTACCCTATAGGGTAACTTGACACTATTACCCTATATGGTAACATGACACTATTAACCTATAGGGTAACTTGACACTATTAACCTATAGGGTAACATGACACTATTACCCTATTGGGTAACATGACACTATTACCCTATAGGGTAACTTGACACTATTACCCTATAGGGTAACATGGCACTATTAACCTATAGGGTAACTTTACACTATTACCCTATTGGGTAACTTAACACTATTACCCTATAGGGTAACATGGCACTATTAACCTATAGGGTAACTTGACACTATTACCCTATTGGGTAACTTAACACTATTACCCTATAGTGTAACATGACACTATTACCCTATAGGGTAACATGACACTATTGCCCTATAGGGTAACATGACACTATTATCCTATAGGGTAACTTGACACTATTACCCTATAGGGTAACTTGACACTATTACCCTATAGGGTAACTTTACACTATTACCCTATAGTGTAACATGACACTATTACCCTATAGGGTAACATGACACTATTACCCTATAGGGTAACAATGACACTATTGCCCTATAGGGTAACATGACACTATTATCCTATAGGGTAACTTGACACTATTACCCTATAGGGTAACTTGACACTATTACCCTATAGGGTAACTTGAAACTATTAACCTATAGGGTAACTTGACACTATTACCCTATAGTGTAACATGACACTATTACCCTATAGGGTAACTTGATACTATTATCCTATAGGGTATACACATACAATGCCTTTTAAGGGTTATTTTTTGGGAAATTGCCCCAGCTAATATTTATTGCCTCCTCACTTTTAAATTGTTTACCTATAGGTGTGTATACACAAATTCAGATTTTTTTATAAAAAATTATATCATAATCATATTTATTTATTATAAATCAGTAGGTGGATTTATTTTATTAGAATATTTTTCATATATCTACAATTGAAAACAAAATAATTACTTATAAGTAGGAATGTTATCCTGCCCACTTTCAAGTACTTAAAACAGGCACAGTAATACAATGTACGATATATAACGACATCCTTAATAATACATGTAATTACTAATAAATCTATACCTATAACTATTATAGTTAACACAGTGTGTATAGTTATAGGCATAGATGTATTAGTAAGTACGTATTACACATAGCTAATCATAGTGTTTGGGCACACTCTGAGCCCATCTAGAAAGGTGGTCGTAGATTTGTACACACTATAAATATCTGTGCCCTTTTCGGGCACCATTTTTTTACCGTGTAACACTCCCTCAAGGGTTATGATTAAGACAAATAACCTATTTTATTTCCGAACATCAGCAGCGTTTGGGCGTTAGCGTTCAGCGTGAGGAGATGCCGTTCGTCGGTGATCCGCAACTCTTCGCCGAGGTAGGTCTGGCTGTCGGCTATCCTCGCTAAAGACTTGCCCATTAGATGGGCTCCCCTTACCCTGTCGTCGTAGGCAGCGGTGTGTACGACGTCTCTTACCCACGTGACTACCTCTTCGTTAGACCAATCGTATACTGTCACGTGACGTGTGTGTGATATATAGGTCATAGGTCGTAACCGTTATACTCGGTAATAGATTAGCTATATTTCACATACATAAATAATATTATATATATATATATATATATATATGATGTACAGTTATTACTGAATGCAGGTATATGATATATACAGCTATAGTCTATAAATCTATATGTATACTCGTTATAATATATCATACTATTACTATTGATACCTTATTAACATATAAATACGTTGGCCACACGACGCGGGGATACCCATATGTAGACCGTAGACACCTGATATACGTAATATATTACTTCCAGGGCCGGTGTCGTATAATACTGTATCCCCGTCGAGAAACTTTATCCTCATGGTAACCGATATTCGCGTGACTAGAGTCACGTGACTATAGTCGCGTGACTAGAGTTGTATACAACAATAGCGATATTTCACTAAATACTCATAGGAATCACATCCAATATAAACAATGTATAATTAATATGTATATTAATAAATTTTGAAATAATTAACAACTAATTAGGCATAAATATGCTTTAGAAGCAGTGTTGGGCACGATCACGATCGCGATCGTGATCTTGATCGCGATCGACGATCGTTTGAAAATGATCGAGTAAAATGATCGACGATCGTTAGAAAATGATCGAGTAAAATGATCGACGATCGTGAACAAAATTTAAACATAATTTATATCTATTTATATCAAGAAATAACAAAATAGTGGATATAATAATAACTTTTATTTATGAAAATGTTGAAATACGATCAAATTTATAATAAAATAATATTAATATAATGAATTTGCTTTCAATATATTGATCTATAGAATTACAATGCAAAGTTAGTATCATTTAATTTATTGCGTTTCGGTTTATTTATATTGGTAGCAATACTAAACATTCTTTCCACCGGCGCGGATGATGGGAGTATAGAATTGTATTTTATGAATAATATTTTTATAATAGGATAATTATTTAGCATATATAAATTAGTATTTTTACTATTTATATAATTAAGTATTTCTATTTCTACCGTTGATTTAAAAGTGGATGGTCCATTATCATCAATAACATAGCATTCATCTGAATTAGTTTCGTTTTGTTCTGGTGTAGTTATATAAACCTCGTTATCTGGGATATGTCTATTAACATATTTCTTAAATGTAGATAACAACATATCTTTTTCTTCTACGTAATTACTTAACCAATTTAACTTACATTTTGGGTTAGTTATTGTTACCCTATTGTTACTATAATGGCACTATTGATAGAATACTCAAATGAAAAATAATCGTTAAACCTACGTTTTAATCATTCCTTTAATACATCTAATAATGGTTGACAATAAACTAAATTAGTATCCATTTTTAATAAGCGGGATTCTATTGAAAATAGTGTTGGGAATAAATCTACATAAAAACTGTTTCGCGCGGTAAAATATTACGATTACGTAATGTACATTAGTAAAAAAGATACATTGGTATATATATATATAAATATATTGATATGACGGCGTCAATTGGTGAGTACTCGCGAGTACTGCGTGGATCATTAGTGGTTCATGCAGCAGCCAGGAATTCATACGCTTATATAATAATACGATCGAGATCTACGATCAGCGATCGACGATCAAAATAATTACACGATCTACGATCGACGATCGTTAACAAATAATCGAGTAAAAAGATCGACGATCGACGAGCGTTAGAAAATGATCGACGAAATTGATCGACGATCGTGAAAATTCGTGATCGTGCCCATAACTGATTAGAAGAAAGTAATACACACATATATAGAGTAGAACGGGGATGATTTTAATAATACCATGCTATTATCTGCAGATTAAAAAACGTAACATTAATATTTTAGAAATTATAATTAATATATATCTGAATCATATTTAATTTAATAAAAAAAAAGTAGGTTTAATAGTTTTTATAATTTCGCTTTCTAGATTATCAATACCTTATTTATCTATTCGTTTCATACTATTGTATCTGGCAATCAGATATGTGTGAGGTGTTATATGGTGATCACTATTAGCATATAAGAACATATAGGTAACCTATATATATATATATAACATAGGTTATATATAACCTATAGGTTATAGACATATATGTTCCCAAATCTGCATGTAGGTATACCTCCTATACTAGTACCAAAGATTTTGCGAAGCAAAGATATAACACTCCATGCATGCAACGTAATTTAGTAATATCCCCAGCTGCTGCTAGCATTATACTGCTATAGTATACTACTATAGTATCGAAATCACTGAAATAGATTTAGGTTCGGCTCTGTTTGCATACAACAATGTTTTCATTTCTCTATTAAATTACATGCAATATAAATTAACTTTTACTTACTAAATATATACTTATAGCATTTAAAACATAAATATCATATTTGTTTGTTATATATTAGTAATGAACACTTAGTTTTCATCATATAAATATTAATTTAAAGCATATTATGTAACATTTTAAAAGTGTATAGTTAAATACGAATTTACATTATAAACAACGCATAGTTCCTAAAAGTAACCCGCTATAGGTGGCACCAGGGTATTTTGTATACAAATTCGAATTACACGATTTCGCGTAAGTGTTATATCTTTCCTTCGGAAAATCTTTGCTAGTACTATTAGTAGTATACTAGTAATAGTACTCGTATACTAGTATATATAGGCTTGTACGTATACAGGTATATATACCTGTTCACACCATTCATGGTGTAAACATATCTTCGTGTATATTTCGAAATTTTTGTAAAATTATTTATCACGGACTCATAGTTAAGTTATTATTTTTATTTTTTAATTAAAATTAATAATATATAATAAAATACAATGTATAATTAAATACAGACACTTTATTTTATAAATTAAGACACTTTTTTTTATATAAATAGCAAACAAAAATGTTTCTCAAATAATTCATGTCCCCCACCAACATATTGGGCCCGCGTGCAATTACCCGATTCCTAAGTTTATATCAATTATATATCACGTTAATGTCGTTAGTCGGGCGGCACCCTCTTTATAATATATCACTCATATAAATAACTTATATATAATTTATACATATGTATATGGCATACATGCTATAGTATACATTATTGAGTATATATACTGTATACCTATAGGTATACATTATATATAGGTATATATACATTGTTAATTATAACCTAGGTTATTATAACCTATAGGTTATAAGTGTACTTATTTATACATTTATTATAAATATTTCTAAATATATTAATACACATATTCGTATTTATATAGGTATTAATATATTATCTTATATATTATATACTTATTCTATATAGGTATATCAAAGATTTTCCGAAGGAAAGATATAACACTTACACGAAATCGTATAATTCGAATTTGTATACAAAATACCCTGGTGCCACCTATAGCGGGTTACTTTTAGGAACTATGCGTTGTTTATAATGTAAATTCTTATTTAACTATACACTGTTAAAATGTTAAATAATATGCTTTAAATTAATATTTATATGATGAAAACTAAGTGTTCATTACTAATATATAACAAACAAATATGATATGTATGTTTTAAATGCTATAAGTATATATTTAGTAAGTAAAAGCAAATTTATATTGTATGTAATTTAATATAGCAATGAAAACATTGTTGTATGCAAACATAGCTGAACCTAATTCTATTTCAGTGATTCGATACTACTGATAGAAGCGGCAAGGGATATTACTAAATTACGTTGCATGCATATATGCAATCCCTATAGGGAGTATTATATCTTTGCTTCACAAAATCTTTTGGTATATTATAATATACTATTCTATAGCACACTATAATGTAACTATTGCTATATAGGTGTACTTATAAGGTATACCTACCTATAGTTAGGTATATTATATAATACCATATATGGGTATACGAACCGGAACTTCGAGTCCACGTATGCCACGCATCCACGTACGTAATTGACGTCTGTTCCGGGTGAAAGAGTACCCGGAAGTCGCGTCGATCTTCGTTCAACTCGTACACGACTTTCTCGCCGGCAGCGGTCGCCAGGGCTTCCCCGAAAACCAGCCTACCGTCCCCATCCCCGTCCAGTCTCCTCAGAATCCTGCCCAGCGACAGGTATCCGGGTATATCTCGCCGACAGGTGGTGCACTCAGACGGACATATTTCGTACTCGTCGGAAACGCTGGACCGTATCCATTCGTAGATACCGTTCTTCAGGAGGTTAGAGGTTATCGCGCAGAGTATATCGATACATCCGGTCACGTCGGCGACGCACGCGACGAGTAATACCACGTGACTAATTCTCATGCTAGGCGTCGATTTCCGGTCTAGCTTAACGTTGGTTAGAGTGATGACGAAAACTATCGGCGATGGTAACATTTATTAACTATAATTTAATAATTGATATTAATTATAATTATTTATTAATAAATGCGAACCTAGTAGCGTTTTGTTTTAAATAGGCTTGAACTATGTTCGTTGTTATGGTAATGTAAATATTGGAAACCAGTAAATATTGATAGTTATTTTATTTCGCTATTATTTTCAAAGATATTTATTGTGTACTATTTGTTATGTTCGCCATTGTAATAGATTCACGTAAAAGTTACAAATCCGGATCACAAATAAAATTCACATATTTGGGTAATCTGTATTAATACTTAGAAGTATATCATATATTCGATGTGATAATGTTATAGGATTTTGGATAGTTTTTATATTGTATTTATGGAAATAAGCTATATGCAGATTCACTTGGGATTGTAACAAGTACGACATACTTATACGTTAACCGTGGTTTCCAGTGACCTATAAGTATGCATTGCAAGGAAAGGACATGTTATCTATCCATCTCGATGGGTTATAAGTTTATGAGCTTCTGTTGTGTAATCGTCACTCGTCGTGTGCTAGTGCCTTTTTAAAGGGTAACCTATTGTGTTGGCAATTGCCCGTACTATTATTTTTTGTCTCGGGAAAGTGGGCCCACTTTTAAATTGTCGCCACGCAAAATCTGTTTTTTTAATAATCAATTATATCCTTATCATATTTATTTATAATAAATCACTAGATCAGTATACATTTTCATATACACTTGAAAAAACTAATTATTTAAGGTATTTTCCCGCTACTTCAAATCATTAAAAATGTACGTATATTTATACGTAGGTACATACATCAGTACGTACATCAGTATACTGATGACCCAGTAATACATATAGCTATTTCGGCGATTGTTGACACGCACACTTACTATTACGCAAGAGTACTTTACGTTTATAGAATTCATCCTGCTAACTGTAGCCTTTTCTTTAGATTTAATATTTTAAATCGTGGGCAACAACAACAGAACATATTTATATTACTTTTAAAGCCTTAGGTAGAAAACATTATATAAATATTATTGTAAATTAACAGAAGAAGAAAAATTAAAATTCTTCTAATTCATTTATTATTATTATTATTATTGATTGATAATTTATTTAAGCAAATACATAGCCGAAAATATAATCGAAAGTATAAAGTATAAATATTTGCTAACGATAACATACGTTATAGAAATAAACAAAGAATAATAAGAAATTAAAAAATTAAAGAAATTAAAACGTTTTACAGTTACCGTAAAAATAAACGAAAAACAATCGAAAGTAGAAATAAATCATATAGTAAAAATAAACGAAAAATGATAAAAATAGAAATAAAATATATCGTAAAAATAATCGAAAATAGAAATAAAATACATTATTTTGTAAGTGGCATCGAAATATTCAATTTAACTTTATAGAATTCTTCTTATCTTTGTACCCTATACTCGCCTCCCCTAGAATAAGATACGAGGGCACCAGTTCAATACTGGACAGTCCGTACACGTCGATAGCGAACTTGAGAGCCTGCATCGCTGCTGGAACGGCTTGCTCGTGTTTACCTTGGAAAAGAAGTTTTTGTCCAGTTGTTCTAGTGAGCTCAATAATATATTTCTGGCGTATCTTAGTCTGTTCGATATGATGGTTACTCTCCTCGCCGGACGTGAAGAATGCCAGAACAGTACGCAGGGGGATCAGCAGCTGACAGATCTTCTCGTATATCCCGCGGTAGTCATATATCTGGTGTTCCTTCGTGCAATAGTATGTAACTCGACAGTCTAAACATTCCAAAAAAGCTGGTTTTTGGCACAATTCGCATAGCTTTTTAACACCTTTAGGATTAGTTAATGGATTTAGAATTAATTCTGGAGCTCGATTATAATCGCTGCTATAGCAGTCGATTGTCCCATAATAAATATAAATAATTTAAATTAATGATTATTATTATTATTATTATTATTAATATTATTATTATTATTATTATTATTATTATTATTATTATTATTATTATTATTATTATTATTATTATTATTATTATTATTATTATTATTATTATTATTATTATTATTATTATTATTATTATTATTATTATTATTATTATTATTATTATTATTATTATTATTATTATTATTATTATTATTATTATTATTATTATTATTATTATTATTATTATTATTATTATTATTATTATTATTATTATTATTATTATTATTATTATTATTATTATTATTATTATTATTATTATTATTATTATTATTATTATTATTGATTGATTGATAATTTATTTAAGCAAATACATAGCCGAAAATATAATCGAAAGTATAAAGTATAGATATTTGCTAACGATAACATACGTTATAGAAATAAACAAAGAATAATACGAAATTAAAAAATTAAAGAAATTAAAACGTTTTACAGTTACCGTAAAAATAAACGAAAAACAATCGAAAGTATAAATACATCATATAGTAAAAATAAACGAAAAATGATCAAAATAGAAATAAAAGATAGCGTAAAAATAATCGAAAATAGAAATAAAATACATTATTTTGTAAGTGGCATCGAAATATTCAATTTCTACTTTAACTTTATAGAACTCTTCTTATCTTGTTACCCTGTTTTAGTAATATATTATTAGTTATATAGTTTAATATTTAAATGTTAAATTTTAAATATATTATAAAAAGAACATGTTAAAAATCAAATTAACCAATAATAGAATAAAACAAATACTAGAATGAAACAAACAAATAATGTAATACTTACCAAAATTTGTAATAATAGTAGGTAGTACTTTATTAATTTTATATTTTAATTGTAGGTACCTATAATAAATTTGAAACATATATATATAAACAAAACAAATTACAAATAAAATAAACCAATATACATATACAACAAAAGTTAATAACAAAACATACCAATAATATTACGAAACAAACAATATAATACTTATCACTATAATCTGAAATAATAGAAAATTATTAATATTGTAGTTTAGTAATATAATACATTTGAAAAATATTTACAAAATATATATAAAACAAACATATAATACCGAACAAACAAAAATACAATAATACTTCCCACTTTATCTGTAATAATAATGAATTATTAATTTTATATTATAATATATTTGAAATATAGATATAAAAACCCAAATTTTCTATAACAAAAACACATTAAAAAAAAACCAGAAGAGATAATGCAATAATTAAGATACAACATGAAACATAAATCAATATAAAATTATAAATTTCTGTTAAAAAAAAGTTGTTTGTCAAAACAGATTTTGTTTATTTTATTTTTAAAAGATGAAACAGATACAGATTTTATTATATCATTATTTAATGAATTCCATAAATTAACTGATCTATTATTAATTATATTTTTAATTGTATTATCATAATTATGTATTACATTTAATTTTTTACAATTACCCCTAGTTCTACAATTATTCGAAATGTTAAGAATATCAGATATATTTATATCTGTATAATTATTTGAAATTTTAAAAATTGTAGTTAGATCTATTTTTAATCTTCTAAGTTCAAGTGATTCTAATTTAAAATATACCAATCTCTCTATATATGATTTATAATTAATATTTGATGAATTTGTATATCCTACGCATCTTGTAATTAATCTTCTAGTAAATAATCTTTGCACTCTTTCAATTTGGTCTATGAGACTACGAAATTTACTAACCTTTGAAAAAGGTGACCAAATTATGGATGCATATTCTAAAATTGGTCTGCAATAAATGTTATATGCATTTAATAATGCTCTAGGGGATTTTGTGGTAATGCATCTAAAAATTGAATTCAAAGAAAAATAAGCTTTTTTACAAATATAATCAATATGTTTATTAAATAAAAGGTTATTTTCAAATATTATTCCTAAATCTTTATAAAAAGTAACGTTTTCTAATTGAATATTATTTATAAAATATTTTGGTGGAGTAACCTTCCCTAAAGTAATAACTGCACATTTTGATAATGAAATATTTAATTGCCATTTATTTACCCATTGTGAAAATAAATTTAAATTATTTTGTAAAAGAAATCTTTCACTCTCAGATGCGTAAGAAAAATATATGTTTGTATCATCGGCAAATAAATCAATATGAATTTTTGAAGAGAATATACTAGGAAGATCATTAATATATAATAAAAATAAAATTGGACCTAAAACCGATCCTTGTGGTACTCCAGATTTTACAATAGAACTATTTGAAAATGAATTTTCAACCCGTGTAATTTGAGATCTATTCGATAAAAAATTATAAAACCATTTTATTATTTTATTAGATATACCGTATGATTTTAATTTAAATAATAGTTTTTCATGAGTAACAACATCAAAAGCTTTTGCAAAATCAATATATATTATATCTACACATTTTTTATTATTCAATTCATTATACCAAAATGTTAAACATTTTGTTAATTGTAATTCTGTGGATTTTCCACTTATAAAACCATATTGAAATTCTGTTAATAAATTATTAGATTTTAAATAAAAAATTAATTGTTTAGAAATAATACGTTCTAATACTCTACACATTACACATGTTATTGAAATAGGCCTATAGGCCTATATAAGTTATTTGAATTTGATGGTTCACCCTTTTTAAAAATTGGTGTGATTATAGATTTTTTCCAAATTTTCGGTATATTACCCGATAATAAAGATGAATTAAAAATAATATATAAAGGCCTACATAATTCATTAGCTAATAATTTTAACATAGAAGATGGTATCCCATCAGTTCCGAAAGTATGTGTAATTTTTAATCTATTTAAAAATATTTTAATTATTTCAAGATTTAAATCAATATTATCAAACTTTTGTTTAGTTAAATTATAAAATTCGGGTAAATTTCCAGTATCATTTTGTTGAATTGAACTAAAATATGAATTTAACATATTTTCTTTATCGAGATCTGAAAATAAAACATTATTATTTGATATATCAATTAGAGGAGATACTCCAGATTTTAAATTTTGTCTTTTTTTCATAAATTTATAAAACTTTAATTTATTTTTTGAATTAATTGCATTAATCTCTCTCTTAAAATTTAAAGATTCTAATTCTTTGGATAATTTTTTTTTCGCTTCTATCTAATTATATTTATATTGTAAATTAGTTTTAGATTTTCGAAATAAATGTTTTACTTGCTTCTTCAATTTCAATATATTCTTCGGAAGTAGGACCTACCTGTTTTATTATATTATTTATATTAGGAATATGTGATATAAATAATTTATTTAGAACATTATTAAAATATTCTACTTTTTGATCGATATTATAATCATTTGAATTTAGATATTCCCAATTAAATTTAGAAAGATGATATTTAATCAATTTTATATTAGCATTATTGAAATCAAAATTGTTTGATTTAAAAATCTGTTTACATGGGTATTTTTCAATATTTACATTAAATGAAACAGAATAGTGGTCACTTATATTTTTGTGTAATCCGAAATAGTCTCCAATATTTACATTATATAGTAATTGTTTTTCATTAGTAAAAAGTAAATCAATTATATTATTATTACGAGTTGGCTTATTTATTAATTGTGAAAATGAATTTTTAATAATCGAATCGTAAAGTAATGCATAACTTTATGGGTAACTAGGAAATGTATATTCTTTCCAATTAAAATTTGGTAAATTAAAATCTCCTATAATTATAGAAGAATTATAATTTTGTTGGGTTATATCAAATAATTTACATATCTGTTCATGAGATACTTCATTACAATGTGGAGGTCTATAAACACATATAATATTAAAAGGAATTTTTGAATTAATTTTTAAATGTATATATTGAACATCTATGTGTGAAATAAAATTTCTTACAGGACATAAATTAGATTTACAAAATATCGCAACACCTCCTCTATGAATTAATTTATCGTATCTAAATAGTATATAATTTTTTCCACCGATTAAATACAGAGAATCTCTATCATCTACTGTTAAGAATGTTTCAACTAAACATATAATGTCATATTTATTAGATGAAAGTACAAATTCCAAAAAATTCATTTTATTTCTAATACTACGAGCATTTGCATAATATATATTTAAATTATTATTTTTAATATTTTCATCTTTATTGCCGGTTAGTCATCTAGAACCTGTAGTTTTATTTTTATTTTGATTAATAATGGAATTTGTATATGTAATATATGACAATTTCCATACGCTAAAATTATCTTCACCAATTGACATATTCCAGTCAATTTTATTATTTATAATATATCTTAGTTCATAGGAACTACTTCTAGAATTATAAATACATTTGATAATTTTTTTACTTTTAATTAATTTATTTTTAACTACATGGTATAATATCTGATGACGTTCTAGTGATATTTCATCTAGAGATGTTCTAATGAATGAATTTTGAAGATCTCGTAATCTACATAATCGGTTAACATTTGATAAAATAATTTTTTTTGAGACCACATTATCTAAAATTAATTTTAATTTATTAAATGATAATTGAACTATTGATAATACACACGATTTATTAATATCTACTGTTTTACAAATAATATTTACTAAGTATTTAAAGAAATTAGTTTTATCATTATTAGGAATATTTATATTGTGAATAATTATTTCATTATTGCTATCTATATTATTTTTAATAATATTTACTGATTTTACCAAATTGTCAGTAAAGGTATCATAATTGGTTACAGTAGAGGTTACATTAGCGGTTACATTAGCGTATGATTTTTTAACAACAATCAAATCACTTATTTCAGTGATTTTTGATAATAACATATTTAATTTTATTTCTGTGCTATTTATTAAATTATTAATATTACTATTATCAATAATAGTAGACGATGGTAATGCGTTATTTAAAATAGGTAGATTTATTGGTGTATTATCATTATTATTATTAATACATGTATTACATTTAAATGTAAAATTTGGTGATCTAAATAACTGAATAGCATATTTTGGCGGTGATTTATTAGACCAATTTGTTTTCATAATTGTTGCTTTATATAAGCACTTATAATGGTATTTATTACCACATGAACATATTATATAATTTTCGTTATTAATTTCTAAATTACATGTACTACACTCCATTTTTAATGTAATAAATATATTACATTCATATAGTTTTAGAAATTATATATATTTTTAACAAACTGTTTCCCTATGATTTTAAATTGAACAATTGCCGAATTCGGTTTTTCTTGTTTACTAAATAAATTAGCGTTGTGTTGTTTCAATTTTCTTATTTTCGAAATCGATTTTAAAACCTTATCCTTTACTGAAATGACTACGTAAATATTGAAAGTAATTCCGTATAATATAGAGAACTAGTTATCCGAATGTATACCGAAATTAATTAGATTTAAAGAAATTTAATTTTTTTTAATTTGTAGAAATAACGCGTTAAATTTATGCGACTTTAAATTTGGTTGCGATGCGTTGCAACTAAAAAAATTATTATTATTATTATTATTATTATTATTATTATTATTATTATTATTATTATTATTATTATTATTATTATTATTATTATTATTATTATTATTATTATGTCCTATGGAACTAATGTTTTCACTTATTTTAATGTTGTTATACTATTATATTTAAATTGAAATTTAATTATGTACAAAATGAGAACAATTACTTTAATATTATTTTGTTTTGTCAAATGATGTGCTGTACTGTATTCATTAGAACAACAACATATATAAATAAATACTCTCTGAATGTTATCTATTACTGTTATAATGACATTTCGATAATAAACCAATACTAATAAAATATGTAGGCTATCATTAGTAGAGTAGGTAACTAGAGTGTGAATACTCTAGAGTATTCTATATATAGTATACTTTAGTATACTATATATATAATATATATACTCATATTATATAATATCGAAATAATTATAAAATCTGGTTTAAAGTTTAGTGACCTAGCTAGTTCAATAAAATAAATTATAATTTAATTAATAAATATACAGAAATAATAATACAACTACAACAAAGTTGTAGAAATCAAGTGTTAAAATTCATAAATAACATGTTATACATATCAAGATATATATATATATATATATATATAAATAAATATACACATGAAGACATAAGGTTTATTAGGAACCGTTACAAAGTGATAACACTCCTCGTAAGTGCACGACGTGCAGTGCACGTCAAATAAATAATTATAATTAAACACAACAACCACATAAATGAAAAAACTAATGTAACAAAATGGAAGTAACAAGAACGATAGTTCTATTTCGAAATATAAAATATAATAATATAATGAAATTAGATATATGATTTAAGATGAGTATTAAACGAGGTGGGAGATTGAATTGGTTTTATAAACGAAGGGAGTGCATTTCAGATGGGATAATGTATTAGAATGAGCGTTTATGGAATTTAAGGTAGGATGGCTGTGGGATAACGAGATGTATACTGAAAGTTGGATGTGTATCGTTAGTGGTGCAGCGAATTGAGAGTAAGTCAAATAGATATGAAGGAGTCAAGGAATATATAGATTTATGGGTAATAGAAATGAGTCGAATTATGGATCGTATTTTAAAAGGATACCAGTTTGTTAGAAGTTGAAAGGAGTCAGTAGAGAAATAATCAGACAGTTTAATATTGAACACGGATCGTATGGATGATATGATGATTCTGTTTAATGGGGCAATGGAGGAAGCAGGAATGCTATATAATATAGAAGAACAATAATCAATACGAAAAATTACAAGTGAATTAACAAGGACAGCATATAAGGGACGAGTAATATGTTTACAGATACAACTGATTCTAAATAAATGATAAATAGCAGATTTAGAAATGTTAGCAATATGGCTAGAAAAAAATAGATCAGAGTCGAAAACGAAACCAAGATTGAGGACTGAATTGGAAGGTGAAATAAGAATATTGTTAAGGTAAAAGGATAGGAATGATATGGAGTTCATAGGTATATTGAGGATCCTTTTATCCCTCGATGTTTTTGAGTTATTTATGAACAATTATTCATAAGGCTACTTAAGTCTACAATATTATTTTTATTTTCGTAGTCTAAAAATAGAAATTTTAAATTTTAAATTCATAAATAAATGTACAGACGTAAACAAAAATTATTACATCACATTTGAATCAACTTGTGAACTATTAAACAATAGTCATATTAATAGCATTCATCAATTATAGATTTATGAATAATAAGTTAATAAAGTTTGTTATTTAATTAAAAGATAACTTTATTTTAGAGATACGAAAATGAACCACCAATATTACAATCGCATTTTAAGTTGTATTGTAATATTGTTGTCTTTGATAACATATAATGCAGGAGACCCACCGGACATTAGTTAGTAGTAATACAATAACAATATATATATATATATATATGTGTGTGTATATGTATGTTGGTAAATGTGTCCGTGTGTATATTTATGTTGATATATACACAGTATACTGTATAGTATACTGTGTATACTATAGCATATATTCTATAGTATATATATATATATATATATATATATATATATATATATATATATAAATTATACTTCAAAATTGTTTAATACACATATATATATATATATATATATATATAATATATTATTATATCATATATACCGCATTCGAATGCTCCTCCAGTTATCATATACCGTGAGTGTAACATATGAGTGCATTTGTAGGTGCTACTAGTGCTAGTGCTAGTGCTGTAAATGAACTCGGACAGTTCGAACAAGTATAGAACAGTATCGAACTTTGAAACAAATTCGGTTTCGAACTTTACAAATTTCTATGTATATATTTTATAGAATTAAATTTAACAATATCATCAAACTTAAAAATAAAATTTCTCTGCATGAAATCATGAATATTACATAATATTACATAATATTTGTACTTAATATTATGCATTTTAATCCTCTTTACTGTAAAATTGCAATATATGATTTATTAGTTTTAAAAGTATTACCCCATATATGTGAACAATAGTTTAAATGAGACATGAATAATTATTTAAAAATTAAAATGTTAGTATTTAAATTGAGGTTAATATTCAATGTTGGTATACTATAGTATACCAATAACTCTACATAGGGGAAAGTATCCTAATACGGACACTTTAACAATACATGGTCTTAACATTTTATGACTCATTATTTGTATTCAAAAATTACAATATATTAATATTATATGATTATAGATATTATTGTGATTTTAAAATGTTATTTAATCTTTTTATTCCACATATGACAGGGTGTCCGACGGAAATGGGCACTGAATACGGACAATGTCCGTATTCAGTGCCCATTTACGAATACGGACACCCTGTGTTATAATACGGACAACATATATACACTAGATAAACTATATATTATTGATGAATCAATCAGACAAATTACAATTACATTATTTATAATTAATTTTATGAACAATTTATTCTAATTTAATTAGTTAATAATTTATTTATTTTTATTATTTTTTAATTAATAATACACTTTAAGTATCTAAAATTTAGATTCTAAATAATACATTTTTTAGATTAAGCTTTATTGGTGGTATTAATATTATAACGCACCAGATTTTTATGAAAATCTAAAGAGTCCATACGCTGCGCGCTGATTGGTTATAGGGTGTCCGTATTAATACATCTATAGATTGTCCGTATTAGGAACTTATATGACATCTAGATATATGATTATAACTTAATGAATATTTGATAATAAAAACACAACATAATATTTTAGGACCCATTTTATAAAATTAATTAAATAATCCATTATATTATATATCTTATTGAGTTAATTTGTGTATATTAGATTAATAAATGTTGATATTTAATAATTATAATATTCCTCACATACATACATATATGTATACGTATATATATATATACGTATGTATACATATACATATATGTATACAAACACACACACATACACACACACACATATATATATATATATATATAGTATATTTTATATACATATATATAGTATATATTATATACATAATTTAATATTGTTATATATATTAATATTAATATATATTAATATATATTAATATAAAATGTAAAAATGTAAACTCGGAATCATTTAAAAGTAACAGACACGTGTAAGTCGGATCCTTGCGAACACGGGGCTACCTGTGAAATAATAAGAATGAGGAAGCACAACTGGAGGGACCCGAAAGTATTGTATACCTACTTCTGCCATTGTCCTTACGCATTCGGGGGATTACGATGTCAATGTATGAACGCGTATACGTATACACTATTCCTATACCTCTATACCTCCATATATGGATATATCTATACCATGGCACATAATATCGACACCCTAAATATATCTATATTTAGATATACCATATATTATTTAATATTCACTATCCAATCAGAATTGAATGCGCGTTACTTTTAGTTAACACACGAAATTAATATTTCAATGTATGACCACGTATACACTATTCCTATACCTCTATATATAGATATAGGTATACCTCCATATATGGATATATCTATACATAGCCCCCTCGACAACCTATATATCCACCTCTTTCACAAGTTATCCACTTCTACATGTTTAACTTCCACATACGACGTACCATACGGCCTACCCTCTCTCTCGACACCTATCACCTCATAATCCATCTACCTCTACATATTTAACTCCCCTATACATATATATATAGATGCCTATATACCCCTGTAGGGGTATATAGGGGTATACCCATACGCCTATCCATTGGAACATATAACCCCATATATATTACAAGCTATCCACCTCTACATCTTAGAGCGTGATACATATTTGTGATTTAAGAGCCTTTATGAAATAATACCGGTTTAAAATAAACGATTAAGGACATCATTTATGATTTATGTACAAACAATTTTATAATCCGATTCTGGACATCGATTAATTTCAATTATATAAAAGTGATCGGCCTTACTTACGCCAACTCTACACAGTATATAGACCATACTATATAATATACTATATTATATATATATATATATATATATATATATATATATATATGATGCATATTATATCACAATATCAAGTGTACCATTACCGTCTTTAGTTGTAAACATTCAACTAACTAATAACCTAACATACTGCCGTCGCGAAATCGCCGACATATAATAGGTAGATACACAGAACTAGAGAGAAAGCTTTCTCTCTAGCTCTGCGGGTATACCTATCTATAGATAGGAATTCGTCACTAGTTAGTGGAATATATTCAATGTATTCAATATATATCCAATGCCTGTCATGATTTTGCGATTTCGATATTAATGTACACCGGTATTTTATTTGTTTACGTAGAAATTTGAATGTATTTCAGGATTTTATCATAATTAGATTATGATTACAGTAATATCCTACATATAATCATACATGTATTATAATAATGTAATTTATTAATACAATATACTACTGTATTATGTTCGTGAATTCGTGAAGTAACCGACATAGACGCTATATCGTCACCCCATTCTCGATATTATATACATATATTATACTTACAAATGTGTTATTAGTACCCCCATTTGCACCCCCCACTTGAACCCCCCACTTGAACCCCCCCCCCCCCCCACTTGCACCCCTACCGCAGCGCTCATAACTGCAGGTATACCTCGTCAATAGCTAAGATAAGAAACCCGGCGATTGTGACGATGCCACCCACTACTACGACAACTAATCTGCCCACTACCACGCAACCCATATTCGTGGTCACCGACTTCGTGCACAGCTACGACACCAAGAATAAGTGTTAGTATACATGCACGCGTGCGAAAGGGGGAGGAGTCCCGTTACCGAAAGGGGAGGAGTTTCGTTACACATGTTGAACGTGTATAGGTACTTTTTGCCAATAACATATTTCTAATACATATTTTCCAAAAATGTATATACAATATAGATAATATAGATTAGTGAATATACTACATTATATTGATACACACGCCGTCATGTAGATGCTAATGCTTACTGCGAAACTAACGAACATTGTGACAACATCCGGGCGAGCTACTGCGACACGGAATTGAAGAAGTGCGCATGCGTAAACACATTGGTCGCCATCTACAAAGATCACGGACTGTTGTGTATGCCTAGTTAGTTGCGCATGACTACGACGTATACGTGTATACGGTATACCGTACGAATATGTGATTCATCATTATATATATAAATAATCTATTCATAATATATGTGTGTATATATATATATATATATATATATATATATATATATATAATACGTTACAATTATATCCTAGTGTAATCGGATCTATATATATAGGTATATATATATATATATATATATATATATATATATATATAGGTATAGGGGAGACTACCATAATTCGGTCCACCTCCAATATTACTATTTTCAACCATTTAATCAAAAACACAAAATATAAAAGTTGTTTATAGTAGAATTTGATTATATATATATAATCAAATTCCGCTAACTCAGTAATCCGCGAATTAAAACTTTTTACAAATGCTACTTTGGTTTTTACTTATGTAAATACATATGAGAATAATTATAAATCTCATAAACTTGATACATCAGTCGGTCCGTTCGGGTCTGATTAAGCGTCAGTTGATTGTGCGAGTATTCCACAGAATGGTATTAATGGTATTAATGTTATAATCCAAGTTTAATACAAGGGTTATAATAAAGAATATACACGATGAATCAATATCATATATGATATTGTGTCGATTTTGCGAACATATTTGATAAAGAAAAATCTTTGAAAAGTATATTTATATATATATATATATATATATATATATTCTACATATATTCCTATTAATATATATATATATATATATATATATATACATGCTGACACATAAGATTAAGGTGTATTGCGTAATACCCGCAGGATGGATAGACAGCGAATGTGAAACTAACCGCCAGTGTGCGGAATCGATGTCAAACGCCGCCTGTGTAGAAGGCAAGTGCGTATGTCTAGATGGCACGAAACTGAACGGAGATCACAGAGTATGCGTACGTGGTTAGTAATAGCTTAGATCACGTGGTTAGTCGTAGGAGAGGTCACGTGTGTGTGTCTGTGTTACGTCATTGAGTGTTTGTACTGTGAGTCACCAAATTCGATAAATCGTTACCATTCATTTTGTGATGTCAATATGTATGCAAACAACTATCTGAATTAATATTAATTAAATTTCTTATTTAATTATATAATTACGTATATACTCTATACCTACTATTTATTATATAATATATTCTATATATTAAATTAACACAATAATATTAATACAGTACTTACATGCAGATTATTAATAATTATAAAATTAAACGTAGAATAAATTCTATTATAGCTTTACAAATATAGGAAGTTAGTAATGATTACAATTGCTAGTTTTATAGAAAATCTACAACAAAGCTGGTAGATTTCCCCTTAACGGCATACCATATAATATATAGTATATTAATTATACTTTATTTATATACCATTAATATTGCTATGTTATTACAAAATATATAATAATATTAAAGTTAAACTTACTGTCCCACTAACGAGATTTTCATAAAATATTAATAATTAAATAATATTTTAATTAGTTAAAATAAATAATTTGTGAGTTGTTATACTAATGCTAAATATAATTGTGTATACATTTATTAAAAATTGCATTAAGATATTTATTAATAGCAGAAATAATTGAGATGTCTCAACCTGCCCCTATGGTCAACCTGCCCCGCTTTCCCCTATTAACTGCTATCTCAATTTCTCTCTTCAAACTAGGCAATGACAATTATTTTTGGTTATTCGTGATTTCTAATACATAATTATTTCCTTTTAATAGGTGATTAATGTGTGATTGTATAATTCCTTACAATACCTAGTCCATCTGTTCATTATATCCTCATTTTCCGTTCGACATTTACCATTAGTATCATGTATAATACTGTCTATAATATACATTGTTTAACCTTTCTTTTCACATGTGAACTCATTGACAATTTTATAGATTTCCTTGCTATTATTTTTTACTATACCTATATAACCTATAGGTTATCCTCAATAGATGTACAGCAATCAGCAAGTGACCTTCAATCCATTTCTATTTGGATTTTTCATTTCTTTTCTGATACCCTTATTGCATATCTTATACAGTATTAAGTTATACTATGAACTTGATTTAGTCATTTTTATTTTGTTCTTTTTATTTATGAAGATTATTACATAATTCAAGTAAGCTTTCGTTCATCCTAGATTTTTTCATGATCATTCCTTTACCGAGAATTTCCATAGCCGTTTCATACAATAGGTTAATGTTCCTACAGTGTTGAAATTATTCGTTAGAACGTACACGTCAATGTATGTGTCATTTTATCAATTAATTAAATTACCCACTTGTTATGTTATTAATTAAATGTTCTTAAATAGAAGATGATTTTAGTCTGTCGAAGTCGAATTTAACCCTTTTATAGGTCTATTTTTGAACACTCTTTAATCTCAGAAGAAATGTCATCATCACAAGGTCGTGATCGCAAATCGTAATAAATTAAAACGCTACATTGCTAATGTAAAGTCTCACAAAATCTAAATCTACAAAATATTACACTACGAACTATTAAAAAAACCAATAGAAATATTAAGTTTTATTCGTTATTTCTATTTGCAAGTACTACTTGAAGTACGTAGATTTAAATGCCTGTCGATGTAAGAGAGAAGATAGAGTGCCACCAATTGAACGATCATTTCTACTCGATCATCGTAACAAATGAGAGCTGTTGATACATACCTATTCCACAGAAATTGATATATGATTATAACATACTTTAAACAATTCACATAATTAGAATATTGATTTAAGCTATAGTTTTTGTTTACATCAAATTAATATTATATTATATATATATATATATATGTATGTAATATCTAATGAATATAAATATCCTATAGTATACAAAATAATCATCATATAATAATATATAAATAATCATTATATGAATAGATTACTATGAAATATTACTATGATACATTACTTGTAATTTATTAATTATAATAAATTTAATTTTTTGTATGTATTTTGCTTGACTTTGAATACATTTTAAATATATAAATCTATATTTTTTTTGGGATTTCAACACTTTAGCGGTAAATTACAATATCTTTTCTTTAGAAAATAATTAAAAAATATTAAAAAAAAAATAAATAAGGACCCTCGAAAGGGCTAAACAAAATAGTTCTTTTTGATATTTTTAGGCGAAAAACCCTAACATTTTAGTGATTTTTTATAATTTCGGTAGATTTTGTTTATTACATATTTGTTAATATATTATCATGTTATCATTATCATGTAAATATTAATTAGTGTTATCGTTTTTATTTATCAACAATTTTTTTTCAAGTTTAAAAAAAAAAAAAAATCATATACATTTTTGAAAAAAAATTCTAAAATTTTGTTGTTGGTATTACAGAGTAAAGTTTTATATTATATACATATTCTAAAAATGTCATTCTAAAATATCCATTATTAATATAGAAAATAATCAAAAAAGCTATTTTTATCCAAATGGCCTATTTTTTACATGTTATAATTTCTGAAAGGCCTTGAAGCACCAATATTTAACCAAATTAAAAAAAATTAAAAATCTGATATTAAAATAGCCTATTGTTTATGGGTTTTACTTACGCTCTTTAATTCATATTAAAAAGCATGCACTGTGTGCGTCTCACACACACACACGCACACATACACACACATACACATGTACATTGTACATGTATATGTGTGTGAGTGTACATGTAAATATATAGTATATATTATACATACGCATACCAAAGCCCTCGGGCTCTGCACATACTCACGTTACCACCCACACACATATATGCTGTGTTATTAGCCAAGCTAAACGACTACGCCATCCACTTACGCACCTGATGACCTAGTTACCTAGTTACTTCACACACAGATTCCGTCGGAGTAGACCAGAGACCCGCCTGCGTTAACACAGCCGAATGTCCCACGTTTCACATCTGCGCCAAGGGCGGGGTCTGTCGGTGCGACAAGTACTACAAGACGATCTCGCTCAGATGTGTACTACGTTAGCCGATAGCGAGCCGGTGAAGATAATAGGCCGCGACGCCATGTCTATCACGCGATACTAATAATATGTATGAATCGTAGATATAGAGTTGGGTCACTCTAATGTTTACGGTATGAATTAAATGGTAGATGTTCATCGAAATGTGCATTCGTTATATTTATTTATGGATAACTATTGAGATAGATATATAATGTAAGTATATTTCAAGTATGTTAAGTATACGGATTTATATATTAGAGTACTAGACTTAATCAAGGGTATTCGTAAGATTTATTTCATATATTATCATAATTTTATTATAAATTGTATATCATATGATAATTATATGATATACAATTTAATTTCAAGTCCCGAAAATATTATATCTGAGGTTAGATGATAATTAAACTAGAGAGTGTAATTCTGTTTATCTTAACTCTGAATAGATATTGGTATTGTTAGTAGGTAAGTAGATCGTATGTTAGATAGTGTCAAGCCTAGGTTAATACAACGTCTTCTATATATATTGTTATTGTTATTGCTATTGTTATTTTTATTTGGTGGAGTCCTTTCATCCCGGATCCAGGAACTTAGATGACGTTTTCATTTATAACCATATATGGTTATATATATGGCTCTAATGTCCCTTCGAAGCCGCTCTCATGTTAAGCCATCCATGGTTTTAACGAGAGCCGATCATTTATTTATACACAATTATATAAGATCACTTCTAAATAATATTTTAAGACCCATTTTATAAAATTAATTAATGGTCCGGACGAGGGTCGAATCCGTGTCCTACTGCTTGCAAACACATGTGTGTCTGACGCCTTAGCCACTGAGCCACACAGGCAGTTAAATATATCTATATATATATATATATATATATATATATATATATATATATAGATATATCTGCAATTGTTACCAGTTGTAATAAGTAGCCATTCAGTTGTAGGCACCTACATATTAGTTATATGTCAAAAATATCAGAAATATTTAATTATTTGTAACATAAAAAGTGCACTCATTTTTTTTACATTTTAAAATCTTTATAGATATTAAAAATATGAATTTATTTATAAATTCTGTTTTAAAGATGTTTTTATATATTATTTATATTTACATTCTATATAAAATGCCCATAAAGCAATGTGTATGCTATAGTATGATATTAGTATGATAATATTGATAATATTTGTAATAATAATAATATAATAATAATATATAATAATTAAAAAATAATATTTTTATGGATTTGTGTATAAAATTAAATTATGTAGTCTTGACCTTGATGTAATATGATATTCAATGTACATTGTACACTATTGTACACCGTACATTAGAGTTATGTCCTTGGTATGATTATAATTATTAATTCATTACGTTATAGTGAAGACAGAAGAAATCGGCACACACGATCACATTAGAAGATTATCTTCTTAAATATATATAAACAGTTGATATATAACAAATTCTGAATAATATATATTATTTACAACCAACTCCAAAATTGTAAATTTATTATTTATAATAAATTAATGTCATATTATATTTAAAATTTTATAATTCTAACTTCAAATTAATTTAAAATTATTTTATAATCATAAACACTATAATTATATGCAATTAATATTGTGTTTAATATTTTCTAATTATGATTTAATATATAGATAACTGCTCGAGTACGCTGGTTCAAGCCCCATTCGGAATATTAAAATAGGTCTTACAATAATATTTAGAAGTGATTTTATATAATTGTGTATAAATAAATAATCTGCTCTCGTTAAAACAATGGATGCCTTAACATGATAGCTGCTTCGAAGTAACATTAGAGACATATGGTTGTAAGTGAAATCGTAATCTAAGTTCTGGAATGAAATAATTCACCAAAATAACAATAACATATATATATATCATATCATATGTGCCAATCAAATGTGTTGATTTATTCTGTATATCCTCTAAAAGATTTTACCTACAAATATTTTATTGATGAAGAATATTCTTTTTTAGAGTCTATTATAGATATATTAGTTCATTTGATATTTTTATCTATTTTATCTATTTTATCTATGATATATCTCGTATCTCCTATATATTAGTAAGCTATATTTTATTTGTTCACTTTTTGTATTTTATAATATTATCCTATAGAAAAGTAACTTATGTTTAATATTATATTATAAATATTTTATAAGTAAATATTATACTTATAATATATAAAGTAAATATTTACTTGTCTATTTTATAATAAATTTAATAATGGAATTAATATACCAAAATGTTATATTACTATTTCATAGATAATACATATAAGTAGGTATAACTACTAATATGTTTATTAAAATGCGATTTATTAAGTAAGTAGATGAAAATACATTTAATATTTATATTATTATAATTATCTTCTTTGAGGTAATCAAATAATGATTCCCAAACTATATTACATGATTTATATATATATATATATATAAATCAATAACAATTAATTTAAGTAAATCTTATAATTCACTTTATCAACGGATACGAAATTCTCGTAATTCGCTAATTGTTCAACTGTATTATTATAATGTCTTGTGCCCTTCGCAACTATTTACCTTATGGTATAACTCTGTATTTAGATAATAATTTAGATTTAGTTTTCGTTTAATTATCGTTCGTATTAATATTGTATACTATACAGACCTCTGTTATGCATGTCTGATTCAAATTAAATAAATATATATATATATATATGCTTTCATTAATTGCTTTTATTAATGCCGAGCAAGCTCGACATGGTACGGTAAGGTAATATATACACATAGTCAGTAGACTCATATGTATTCATGCGATGTCAGCTACTCATTGACACTAATCCGACAGGTGACATAGGAGACGAGTGCACCCAAACCGGTGGTCACTGCGACCACATCACCAGTGCCGCGTGTCTATCCCCCGCGGGTGTAGGCGGGAGATGTAGATGTCCGGACGGATTCAAAGTCGTCGCGGGAACGAGATCCGCTAAAGGAATGATGCTCAAAAATCAGTGCGCTTTGGGTTTATATTCTTGTATATCTTATATAGAGAAGGGACGTAAATCTAAAATTACATTTAGGGTGCAGTATTTGTAACACCAACTTTCCAGCCTACCATGTTAGCAGGCATTTCTTGTATCGTACAAACGTCCCATCTGTATTCATATACATGTAAATGCTGAGAGTACGTTGGTATGTTACGTAAAACGCAACGTCCCAAGGTACTGACGTACAAATATTCCAACGTCCCATCTACACACTGGAATTATATTATATATTATGGTGCATTTTTCGTAGATGTACCAAAATACTAACCTACCATCTGTATCCATTTGATATGTTGTAATATGATATTTAATATAATTGCGGATATTTCAGATGATATGTTGGAATGTAGGTACGTTGGGATGGTACATCGAAAATTTAGCATCAAAGTACCATCTGAATTTACATGTTATGAATATGTTGGGACATTGGTACGTTACATAAACGCACCCTTAGATATATAGGCTGATATCAATCACAATATCAATACATATAGTTTATATACTAATATATAATAATTTAAATTTACAGTCATTCGTTGTTAAATTTATATTTTTATAAATAGTCTGGTTTCTTATATTTATAATATTAAATTAGATAAAAAAGAAGTTTTATTTATTTAAATATTAATTGATTCAAGTATATTTTTATAATATATATTTCAAATTATAACTTAGTATAAAGCTAAGTAGAAAACAAATATATTATCTACTACTACTACCAATACCACTACAACTACCACTACCCCCCCACTACAGTAAAGCTAGAAGATGAGTGTAGGGAGGTGCTAGACTGCAGTAGGTTCACCAATGCCGTGTGTAGACGAACCGGAGCTGCTAACGTGAAGTATTGCGACTGTGACGACGGATTCCTTGTGAAGAATCTAGTTTGTGCGTCCAGTTAGTTATATATGTATCTATACTTATCTTATACTATAATATTATAATATTATATATAATATATATATATATATATATATAAATGTACATATATGTATATATATATATATATATATATATATATATATATATAAATGAGTGTCCGTATATGTATATATGTGCATAATAACTGATAATCATTTTCAATGTAATCACAATGCTGGTCAATGTCATATCTCTGCGATTATATTACACCTTACAGGTAAATCAAGAGTATTGTCATATAGACTTATTTTAATTAGATTATCCTTTATTCATTATGACATAATGATTGGAGAGCGTGTGAATACTACATAATCGCATCTTTATTATTGTATCATCGATTTTACCTGCCGTGGTAAACGTTTGGTCCTAAGTTAGAACTCTTAACTGAGATTTATAGAATTGTATGTTGGCATCGATTTAAAACTATTAACTTTCTAATACTGTTGTCATTGTTGTACTACTTTTTAAAAGGATGAAAATATCATATAATATAAGACGAGCCTTCATGTATACAGCCTATGTTAAATCTCAGCTTGACGGAATTTATCAATCAGACAAGCTTACTAAGATGAGATTTAACATGGAATGTATATGGAAGCTTAACTTATGTTTTAATATATCCATCCAATTAAAAATCAGTATACCATAACGAGATGAGCTATAAACCTCTGACTTCACTTTCGAAAGAGCAAAGTTGATGATTATTATGAAAAGTAAAAGTAGAATCAGTATTCGATTAACTGCACAAGTTTATCCCTTTATCGTTACACCTCACAATAATCTCGCGAAAGTTAATATACACGTATTCACCACTACTCTCAACCACCGCTAATATTAAACGTATCTAAACATAGAAATATGGCTCGCGTACATCACTCCCTAATGTCCACACGATCTAGTAATGTCTACGTGTGTACCCAATAGAAACTATGGGGGACAGTTGCCGTACCGACCAGGATTGCAAGCTGATCGGTGGCAGTAAATGTATAACTATAGTCGATAAACTTACTTGTTTTTGTGCTGTCGGGCACGCCCCAAAAGCTGGTGAATTTACTGCGCAATTAGAGTGTTCCAAATGTTAATATCGTATTGTATTTAATATAGTTTATATATTTAATATATATATATATAAATATATATATATATATATATATATATATATAAATCATGAATATAAAAAAGGGGATAAGTAATGTATACATGAAATGCATGTAAAAGTTAGATACACGAATGTAACTTTTATCGATAAATTAACAAAATGCCATCAGTGATTCTGTGATTGGATATTAATCATATTATATAGGTCGAATATTAAAACAGTAGGATTTCTTCGAAATAGATAGAAGTCACTTTTATCTATTATATGGATTTATATTATATATGTGAATACAATAATATGATATTTTCAATTCAAATACGTTTAAATATCTAATTATGAGGAATATTGATATGTTATATTTTATATTTATATAACTGTTATTTTTATTATAGATAGTATATTAATTTGATCGTAATTATCAATATATATATATATAATTTAATTTATTATATAGTAGGTTTTAGTAGAAAGTTTTGACTGCAGCTCCTCTATCACAATTGATACAAACTACATTCACTTTGCTTATCCACTTTCTTTACATCGATGATATATATATATATATATATAAGATGTATTATATTTATTATATATATATGTTTATAACTTGTAATAGATATGAATATTATGTGATTAAATGTAATGTAATAAGTTATCTAAATTATATTATAGTTAACATGACATTAATTAGAGAATATTTATATAGGTAATATAATTATATATTACTGATAATATATAAATATATATATTGGAAAAATCTAATAGATATTAATAATATTAGTTTTAACTATTACATTACAAAATCCTATGTTAATAATATATTATCAAAATTAATCAATGCTCACTATAGATCATAATCATTGGTATCACATGTATTTCTATTGTTACCATCATAGTTCTAAATCTGTTAACTCAGCGAATTGTTCTATTGCATACTAGAAGCTTCCTTTACGCTTCGATAGCCCTAGTTACAAGTGGTACTCGGGTGTTCGATAATATAGTCTAATCGACATCATTTTATAATTTAACTATACGCTTATTTCTTATAATACGCATTCGCTATTTTTATGGTCAAATACTTCGCTATTTCTATGATAAAAGTTATTCTATCCTATGCCATAGCATGAATACAATAATGAAATCAGTCGATAGACAATATACGAGGAGTATCAGTGAAAGCGATAGGCTTTATTAATTCTATACCTCCTGATAGTCTACTGTCAGGTACCTATAGGTACAATATCATATATTAATTTTCATTCTAATAAAATAATAAAATATTAATAATATACGATACTATAGTATATAGTATAGTATATATTACCTAATATATACTGCACTATACAAACTAACCTATACTATACAAACTAATCTCTACTATACAATACTAACTAACCCATACCCTACATACAGTACAAGTAGGGGACGCATGCATATATAACCTGCAGTCTTTGAACTGCGAATCTGCCGTTGAGTTCAGCCAGTGTCAACAGCAGATATGCGTCTGTATTCACGGCTACCACGTTGATCCGACCAATAATAGGGAATGCGTTTTGGACGGTAATCAATGAGATGATATAATATTTTGATAATTATAATTAAATAATGACACGATACTATTTATAATTATTGTATATAATTATATATATATATGTAATAATCTATCAAATATATTTATATAACAAAATGTATCAAATATATATATATATCATAATTTATCTAATTGAACAAATATTTTATATATTTAGAAGAATTTAATAAACACACAAGTTTTATTCATATTTGTTTTATTATAAACTACAAAATAGCTTCTATTAAATAATCATTATAATTTCTAGTACTACTAGACTATTAGTATCATTACACTTTATTACACTTTACATACAGCACTTCATGTTATGTAAATACAACAACGCTATGTAACACACCGTCTGCTACCCTAACACCCGTATCACCCCGCTACCCTAACACACCCCACCACTCGCACACTAACAACTGATCAACAACTAACAAATCTCCTACCAATCGGCCAAGGCCTTCATTGGTAGGGAGATAAATGATCCCCCCATCAGTCATGCAAGGACGAAGATGGTCTTCGACGGTAAACGGAAAGCTACCGCACTATCAAGGAAGGATGCCGTCATGCTAGCACAGCTACGTAGCGGCCACTGCCACAAATTGGCAGCCTACCGAAATATAGTCGACGCTGAGAGCTCCCCATACTGTCCCCACTGCAAAGATGCCCCAGAAACACTGGAGCACTGGCTACAGGAGTGCCCTGCCACAGCACAAAAAAGAATCCGCGGTTTCGGGGGAGAGGCGCCCCCTCTCTCAGTCCTGGTGGAAAACCCAGAGGCTGTTATCGCGTTTGCGCATGGACATTAGTCCATGCGAACGCTACGCCGCACAACAACAACAACAACAACACTAACAACTGACCTACCCATTACACTAACATCCGTCACACTAAGACCCACAACACCCATTACACTAAAACTTACCCCACCCGCACCTCATAACCCGCCCCACTTGCCACCCTAACACCTACCCCACCCCACACCTCATAACCCGCCCTACTTTCCACCCTAACACCCGCCCCACCACACACAGAGGCCGTATACCTGGGCAACACCTGCGGTAACGATATACACTGCGGCGATACCACGGGTCAGAAGTGTATCGACGGTAGCTGTGAATGTCCGTACGGCACTATTCTCAAGGAGGACGAGTGTTCTGAAGGTTAGTGACTCACCAGCGTGACTCACCAGCGTGACTCACCAGCGTGACTCATCAGCGTGACTCATCATAGTTGTGTTGTTATTCTATTTTCGATATTAATATTATTATTATTGCTATTTTTATTATTGATTTATTATTGCTAATTTATCTAAGCAAATATTTAGTATGTATTTTCTTGTCTACACTATGTAGATATAAATTAGGAGGGTTATAACGTATATGAATATTGATGTAAAACTTTATTTAATCGATGGGTAACTGTTAATCATTTTACATTCTTTATCATGTTATACTACATATACTATACGTATTATATGTACTATATAGTCTACATATAGTATACATATAGTCTACATATAGTCTACATATAGTACATTTATTACATGTACTATATGTACTATATGTATTAAATATTAAATTGGGCTATGATTACTGTCAGTTAATAATTAAATGTAATTTTTGATCAATCGTTGATAAGGATAACATAAAATAATAATAACATTAAAAACTACAAACCCAGAATACAACCGATCAAAGTGTTTTCATCGTGGTAGATTGAGTGCAGACTTCATAACCTGATACATATATTTATTGATACTATTATATACTTACTAGTTATAGTGATTATTAATAGTAATTATTGTACTTCTATCTTCATCTATCTTACATAATACGTATTACATCATCCTCATCCCTCCCTCTTTTCTAAATATCTCCTTTATTTCTCCCTCTCCTCCCTCTCCCTCATTCCCCTCATACCTCCTCCCCGCCCCCTTCAGTTATCCTCCCCGACCCCTCCTTCATCCTCCCCAACCCTCCTCTACCTCATTCCCAACTCTTACTCCCGCCCCCTCCTTCACCCCCCTTCACCCCTCTCAGTTATCCTAGCCGACCGCTGTAAGGATGACAAAGAATGCGAGAAGGGCGCCCCGAATGCGGTGTGTGACTTCACCCCTGCGTCCCCTACCGACAGGATCTGCATCTGCAGTACCGGCTACCTACTTGAGGTTGACAGCTGCAAAATAAGTTAGTGCGTAGCAATGGTTATTAGCTAATAATCATCATTGATGTATGTTAATATTCTAACTATAATTAATCATTATATTACTCTTGTTGCGGTATGATTTTGTAATATACGATAATTTATAATATATTTAATATTCAATTATTTCTAACGTGTATATATTACTTGGCGACAATAATAGAAAAGAGTAAAATCTTAATTTTGAAGCCGTTTAGAAGAGTTTAGAAGTGAATATTTAAATTCATTTCAATATAGAAATGATTTACTAATAAATGATTATCATTATTTTTATTATTATTAAATATATATATATATATACATATAATTATGAGTCATACTGTATTCTGTATACACAATATACTTGATATATAATCGCGTGCACACCTATCCACGATAAGGAAGGCTGGACAAGGGGTGTAGTATGAACAAAGACTGCCCCCAGGACAGGGTGTTCTGCAACAAAGACACTAATCTCTGCAAATGCAGACTAGGATACGAAGTGGTGCAGGACAAACGAGAGAGCTACGATCTTACCGGACTTTGCATTCTAGGTAGGGTATTATTAGTGTGTAGGTGTGTGTGTGTATGTATGTTGTTGTTGTGTGTGTGTGTAGGTGTGCGTGCGTGTGTAGGTGTGTGTGCGTGCGTGTGTAGGTGTGTGTGTGTGTGTGGGTGTGTGTGTGTATGTGTGTGTGTGTATGTGTGTGTGTGTGTTTATGTATGTGTGTGTTGTTGTTGTTGTTGTTGTTGTTGAAAGTATTTATTTAAACATATCATTAATAATAATAATTCTATAATGTGTATCGAACAATATATATCGCATATAGATACAAATAGCGAATTTATATAATTCTTTATGGATAATATTATGATGTGAAACAAACATCAATGTTAGTTGATAATAAATTGTTTTGTGTGTGTGTGTATGTGTGTGTGTGTGTGTATGTGTGTATATACCATAAAAATAATTGTATGCATCTATAAATATATATATATATATATATATATATATATAGAATATATATATATATATATATATAAATATATTGTATGTATTGACATTATTTAAATGCATATAAATTTGTATTTAAATTTAAATTTAAATTTATTTTTATTTTTAATTAATACATGTATATATATTCGAATATGTACAAATATATAATACAAGTAATAATCCTATATTATTATATCAAAAATGTGAGCATGTATTGTTAAGGTTATACCTTTAGAGTCAAAATTAAAGAATCATTATAACTCACTGTGTAACGTCAATAGTGAGAGATACATTGTACATCTTACTCTTTGTACCGTCTTAATATGTACAATGCCCATTTTATTATGTACAATGTACATTAAGCCGGAGTGGCTCGGTAATTTTTTTTTGAAAATTGCTGCACTTTTTTTTATATTAACTAGATAACATATTAAATTGAATACAAAAAAAAAAAATTAAAAAAATTAATTATTGGAGGTGCGCCACCTCATTAAAGTTTAACATGAAGAGATAGGAAGTTTAACATGGAGGATATAGGAAATATTTGAAACTTCGATTTAACATCATTAAAAATTTTTTTTGTAGTTTTATCTGCAATTATAGTTTGAATTATATATTTTTGTATAAGATAATATTTGTACAATATTTTTTTTCGATTTTCCAGGAAATTTCCAGGAAATTTTGGAAAAATACAAAATATTTTAATTTTAATTAAAAAAAAATTATTTATAAAAAAATATAAACATAAATATATATATACATAAGTATATGAGTGTACTATTACATGAAATTAATTTTAAAACAATAATGTATAGTATAAAATATGGTTATTTATTCACTATTTTAATGTAAAAATATGATAAATTTTATATTTGAAAAAAAAAAGTTTACACACTATTACAACATTTTTTTTTCAATCGACTGGATTAATAATAGGGTTTTTTTAAAGAATTTAAATCGTTAGAAATTTTTTAAAATATATTTTACTTTTTATCTTATTTTTTTATAAATTTTAAATTATTAGTTTGCTCTATCATTTTTTTTCTTTTGTAAATTTGTAAAAATCAAGATACAACTTATATTATAGAATTTAAAGAGCTTTGTAAAAATATAAATTATATTAATTTTAGATAAAAAAAATATTATTAAAAAAAAAAATCCCAATTTTCCCCATATTGGTCAGAAATGCTGATATTTTTTTTATTTCTATAAATATTTAGATAGCTATATTTATAATATATATATTATGTTAATTTCATTATATAATATTCATTATTGAATGAGTTATGTTATAATATGTATTATAAATAAATTAATACATTCATAATTTCTATCTACAAAATTAAACATTTTTACTAATTTTTTTTTCACAATTGTGGTCATAACTTTTTTTTAAATAAAAATTTAATAAAACTAAGATATGACTTCTATTATAGAATTTGATAAGCATTCCAACTATACAAATTTTATTATAATAGCATAAATATATAAAATCTCATTTTAGTACCAATATCCCATATTCGAATATCTTTATAGTTATTATTTATACAGTAAGATTAGCCGATTATATCCATATATGTTGTTATTTGTCATTTAGTAAATGGTTTGGGGTTATATAAAATATAAAAAGGTGTATTAGTAAGAAGGTTCGTGGTTAAAGAGTATAATAAAATGAATATAAATTTGAAAATTAGTTGTTTATAAGGGTTTATAATGTAATTGTCATGTGATTTCAATATAGGTAATAGCGGTATTTTTTCTATAGAAAAATATTTATAGGTATTTTTAAAAGCTCTGGCGCACGGCGAATACTACATGTAAAAAAAAAAAAGTATACCATTGTGACAGAAATACTCCAAACATAAAATGCTAGAAGGTGCAGCAATTTTCAACAAAAAAAGTCCGAGCCGCTCCGGCTTAATGTACATCATACATTGTACATAATAATTCGAAGCTATTTCGAAGTATAACGATATCGAATAATTATATGTTTATCTATACTCATTATAATATTATTAAAAAAGCATCGATTACGATTATCACATGATGTAAGCGCGCGTGACCCCTGTGTGACCTCTACGATAACACACACACACACAGTGGAGATGGAGTCGACGTGTACCCGGAACAACGAGTGTAACGTGAACGGAATGCAGAACGTTCAGTGCGTAGCCGACAAGTGTGTGTGTTTGCTGACTCATCGCTTCTACGCAGACCGATGTCGCGAAGGTTAGTCGTCGTCGTGTGTAGGTGTTATGTCCTTGTTACCGCGTAGGCGTTATGTCCTTATTACTGTGTAGGTATTATGTCCTTATTACAGTTTAGAGGTTATGTCCTTATTACTGCGTAGGTGTTATGTCCTTATTACCGTGTAGGTGTTATGTCCTTATTACAGTGTAGAGGTTATGTCCTTATTACAGCGTAGGCTGTTGTCCTTCTTGTTGTAGAGGTACGTACACTTCTATATTAAGGTTATGTCCTCCTAACTGTATATCCTATATAGTACTGTAATGTTGGCATCATGTCCTCCTATAATGTGAGCGGTATGTTCTTCACCTCTTAGATTATATGTCCTCTTCTCTTAGATTATATGTCCTCACCTCATAGATTATATGTCCTCTTCTCTATAATCAATACTAATATGTTTTTCTAATAAACTGTTTTTCAATACAAATTACTACACTGTATATCACTACTGTGACCTGTGTTACACTGACCACTACTACACTGACCACTACAATACTGACCACTACTACACTGACCACTACAACACTGCCCACTATACTGACTTCCACTACACTGACCACAACACTGACCACTACAACACTGACCACAAATACACTGACCACTATACTGACTACCACTACACTGACCACAACACTGCCCACTATACTGACCACTATTACACTGACCACTATAATACTGACCAATAGTATTATTATTATTTATTTGAGTTTATACACTTTTTAAACGATAATTAACAAAAGTATTTATAATAACACAGTAATACGAGATACAAATATAATGATAAGATATGCTCGTGATATATTAAATCACAACAAATACTTTATAAATATAGGCAATTATAAATAAATGAGTTTTCAATAATTTCTATAAGGATGATGTTGATTCACAAGATCTTAAATCAATATCGAGCTTATTCCACTCGATAGGTGCCGCTATATTAAATGCTCTGATGTTGTGTCCGATTCTTTTGTTGCGTTGCTTTCAATTTGATGTAGATTATGTGGTCTCTGTACTCTCAGACTTGAATATGATATTATTAATTTCTGTAATGTATTACTACACTAACCACTACACTGACCACTACATAACTCAATACTGATAACAACTACACTGATCACTATACTGACCACTCGACTGACCACTACACTGACCATAACTACACTCACTTCTACAATCAGCTCTACACTTAACTCTGCACTGACCACTACTACGTTGACCTTTACGTTGACCTCTACTGACCTCTACTGACCACCGCCGCAGTATTATTCCACGAGCCATGTGAGCATCATAAGCAGTGTCTGTTCAGTATCGATAACAGCGTTTGCTCGACAGTGGGGACCTACATGAAACCTCTTCTTGTACCTACTGACGATACTGTGTTCGTATGAATATCACTATTTACTAATATACACTCGCATACACATTAACACACATAACCACGCATACACACTGATACATACAGACACACAAATGTGTTTTACACTACAGTACACACATGTTTATTTGTTTATAAAAGTTAAAAACAAAATGTTCAATTGTAAATTTGCATATTATATTAAATAGATATTAGTTTTTCGATTTGTATGTGTTTTTATGCTCGGTTATTTAAAATGTTCTTATTCTAATTAAAATAAATCTAATATTTATAACACATTTTATAATATTTTTAAACTAAGAAATTCATATATTAATAATTTATAAATAATTTTTTTCATCTATAGAAAAAAAATAAAAAAACTTGAAATAACTGAAAAACTATCGCTTTCTATTTGTAATTATATATTTTAAAAGAATAAGACGATTTAAATATCAATTTTTATCAAATTTATTTTTACAAATTTTTTTATTTAGATCATATACAATCATATATGAACAAATTATTTTTTAATTGATATTTAAAACCAAAAATTTTGTTATACAAAATGTTGTTAAGATATGTAAATATAACTTGGTTAGTATACAGTTATGTACATTATAATAAGTTATATTAGTATTCCTCTTTTCAATAAAATATATATAGTTATTATAAAAAAATGAAAAACACAAAATGTATGCTTTTTATAAATGAATATATATATGATGAAGTTGTTTGGTTTATTCGAGCATAATATAGACTTTCTGAACCATTCTCATGACTAACTAAATAGTAAACAAACAGTAATAAAAACTAAAGCCTATTATGCTATTAATCGTATAATTCGTTGCTTTATTATAAATAATGTCACTGCTATATTAACAGCATATATAGCCTATGCTAGACCCCATCTAGAATGTAATGCATCTACAGTATGGAATCCTGGTATAGAGGCGAGAGGCTACATAGGACTTAAAAGACAACTTGAAAAGTTCAAAAGTACTTTACTTTTAGTCATTTTTCTCGTTGTAAAATACAATATCAAAGTTATGACGAATGCATTACATTTTTCGATATTTATTCCCTTGAAATAAGTCGAATGAGATTCGATTTAATAATGCTATATAAACTTATTAATGGTTTGATTGATATAGATCCATCTTCAATCATACAAATCAAAACTACTAATATTACTCGAGGTCACCCTAAAAGACTATTAGTAGATAAGGCCTAAGGAGAAATCTATTTAAAAATAGAGTAGCCTCTGTATGGAATAATCTGGACGATAATATAATTAGTGCAAAAACGTTGTCTGTATTCAAATAAAAAATAAAAATATTATTAAGTAATATAACTTGTAAATATGTAAAATCCCTATTATGTATTTAATCCTCATCATATTGTTTATTTGATTCTATGTTTATGTACTATTTCCTGTTTGTCCCTAAAATTTATATTATTATTATTATTTACAATGTATGTAATAGATTATTTATGTTTTATTTTTATTTAAGTTTTGTGATCGCTAAAATCTATTTCCAGACATATTTTTATTTATTAATTAATGTATTATACTTTGTGTTCTTAATAAATTAAATTAAATTGAAAAATAACGTACGAATAAAAATACAAATAATAGAATAGACCTTGACTAGCAGGTAAAAATGAAATTTGATCAATAAAATATAAATGCGATGTAATGGAACGGATGCGACTAAGGAGGATTTACATAGTTTAGCTGTGAATTAGTGCAATATCTGATAATATTGGGTGCGCGATAGAGGAGTAGAGGGTATTGTAATGATGTTGAGATGTGAGGAGTACAGGGTATTATAATAATTTCATACATATAATGAAAGGTAAACCAATATAGTGATATTTATTTTTACTGTAACTGTAAAACGTTTTAATTTCTTTATTTTTTAATTATTTTTATTTCTATAACGCGTGTTATCGTTAGAAAATAATTTATAATTTCGATTATATATTAGCTTAAATAAATTACCAATCAATCAATGATGTATGTATTATGAAGGAGGTAATGTATTGATTATGAAGTTTCAATATTGATGAGACGGGAAACTTTATACTTGAGCAGTTTGGTGACCTATAGAAACAGAGTGGCTTCTTCTATTTAGGATATTATTAGCACGATTACATATCGTATAAAATAGTAATAATAAATATTTATTAGAAGTTTTAAATTGTACATTTATTTTCATATGAAATATATAATTATTTATGTTATTATTTCCTCTAAAGGGCTTCATATTAAGATCAATATCTTTTCTATGCTGTCGCCCGAGAATATATTATACTTATTATAAATATAAAATTATTAATATGATCTCCTCAATTTGTATGGTATTTGTGTTTATGTGAATATATTAAAATAATGCAATAATTATATAACTATGTTAAACAGCATAATAATTAATGATATATTTGACTAGATGTATGTGTACAGATGATATGTTTGAATTGATCACCAATGGGTTTACAAGATGCACCAAATGTTAATTATTTACTAATATATAGAGATATATATATTATATATATATATATATATATATATATATATATTGTTATTGTTATTGTTATTTTTATTTGGTGGAGTCCTTTCATCCCATCCAGGAACTTAGATGAAGTTTTCACTTATAACCATATATGGCTCTAATGTCCCTTCGAAGCCGCTCTCATGTAAAGGCATCCATGGTTTTAACTAGAGCCAATCATTTATTTATACACAATTATATAAGATCACTTCTAAATAATATTTTAAGACCCATTTTATAAAATTAATTAATGGTCCGGACGAGAGTCGAACCTGTGTCCTACTGCTTGTGTGTCTGACGCCTTAGCCACTGATATATATATATATATATATATATAATATAATATATTAAGTTATAAAATATAATAAATTATGATATGTTATTTATGTTATACAGTACTATGATATTTATTGAAAATAAATTATAATATTAATTAAATTATTTTGCTTTTCGAATAAATGATAAAAAATAAATAAACTAATTATACTAATATAATTTATATTAAAATATACTCTGTTTAAATCCATAAGTAATTGATATGATTAATATCGTACTTAAGTTATTAGTCCAAATAAAATATATTAGTAACATATTATTAATAATATATTAGCGAATTCAATACATTCGATTATAACAAATGTGTATGAATTATAAATTTTTTAAATATTTGACTCCGTTTTAAAATAAAATATAATCTATAAACATTTTGTTTTCCAAAAAGGAATACTATATATATACAACATAAATAATATACAACTTATAAATAAAATATATTATATAACATATAACGAATAACTTAATGTACAATGCATTACTGCTGTTCTCTAATCTAGGGCCTCACCCCATCCTCATCTCTATCCTCAACCCTATTCTCACCCCATCATCACACCCACCCTCACTTTCTTCTTAACCCTCATCCTCACATTTCTCTTCATCCCCATCATAATTCCACTCCTCACCGATACTATAACCCCAATCTAACCCCATTCTTACCCCTAACCTCATCTCCATATTCACCTACCTCCTCACCACATCCCCATCCTAATCCCCCTAACTCACATTCCTCCTCATTTACATCCTCACTCCAACCCTCACCCCACCCTTACCCCATCCACAGCGAACTTGTACGAGAGATGCTATTCAGACGAACACTGCAGTATACCTAACAATCGTTGTATCAATACGATGTGCGTATGCGATCTGTTCATTAACGCAGCTCAGGGTGTCTGTAAAGATATAGGTTCATTTATGATTATAATCATATATAAACATATAAAATATAAATATAAATATATATGAGTAATTGGAATATATATATATATATTTGATAATATATCATTACTATTATTTTAATATAAAATTTCAATATATAATTGATATTAAATTATAATTATTTCACATAAGATAATATACATATGTGTATTATTTCTAATTATATTACTTCTATTTAATTGTATACATGATGCCACTAATTTTGATTCTAATTTCGTTAAATTACCAGTTTTATTTAAATGTGATATTTTACTAAATTAGAATTGACGAAGAATTCGATTATGTGCGATCATTCGGGAGATGAAATAACGTCACAGACTACCGATAACAGAACGTGCATATGTTACATAGGATTCTCTGGAGATAACTGCAAAAGTTTGATATATTATAAATGCTTACTTTTATAATATTTAAATTGGTTGACTAGTTTGGAGTATTTGTAAGTATTCTCTAAATGATGGATTTATCATGCATCTGTATTGAATAGAAATCCTATCATATTTACATTATCTTTTTCGTTTTGTAGTCTGCAAACTGTGCTTATAAAGCAATCCGCCGTCCAAAACAATATTTATATTATGTAACAAAAATGTCATTAAACTGTACAAATTAAATCACCACCTTAAATATATTTTATCATTCATTTATTATAATTAATCTAATATTAATTTATTCAACTTACCATATTAAATTAAATATATTATTAATTATTGAGGGGACATTTTAATTAATATTGTTTTATTTCATTTTTTAAATTATAGAATGAAATAATAATAAATTATGCTATAATAATAATGTTATTAATAATATTAACACATAATTATTATGGCATAATTAATTATTATTGCATTCTATAATTATTAAAATATAATACTATAATATTTAATATTAGTATGTCAGGCTTTAATTTTTAATAATAGTATTGCAATTCTCTATTAATTCAAAGAGATTATTTTAATATTTTAATATACTCGTTATTTTTTGAATTAGTATGATACTCTATTATGCTGTCCTTATTTTAAGGAATATTATTGATATATTTATATCTAATTCAGATAAAATATACATACTCTGTTCTCCAGATTATATTTCTCGTATGACATTCACTCATTTATCAATAGTCATGTTTAGAGATTTAACGTATTATTTAACCTTCATAAATAATGGAGTATATTCTAAGTCTTTTTTATTGTACGCAAAATAAACTTTATACATTAAGACAAAGATGTATATAACAATATAATTCTATGTATTTTCTAAACTCATATGATATTATATAATAAAAGTTAATACCTTAAAACTAATATGCGATTAATCACAATTATTTTAAAACTTTAAAAAGGTAAATATTCCTACTGTGAACATTGTGACTATTTATTAGAGATATCAATAATCAAAATGTTAAATGAATCGTAAAATTATTAGTATATATAAACGATTTTTTAACATAACTCAGATTATTGATATGTTTTTTAGCAAAACAAATAGTTGAATACCAACAAATAAATATTGATACAAGCAGTTTATATATATATATATATATATGAATATGTTTAGTATACAAAGAGTAACGGAATAGTAATATAATAGCTATAATTAAAGGTACCGATAAGCCTCAAACTACGCGCGAACTTTAACCCCACGCCTACTACGACGTAGGGAAACGTTACGACAAGTGGTGGTTGGTGGGCGTGGCTTCCGACACCATAGCGTTGCTGCAGAACTCCGAGAGAGCCCTAACGCTCGACATGGTGGACTGCGTAGATGTCAACGCGGACCAGGACGACGGCGGAGTCAAGCTGGTGCTGCGGAACGATCTGCTCGTCGAGGAGGTGATCATCACGTCGGCCATCGAGTCGGCGGATTACACCGGCGATAGAGGTTAGAGGTCATCGGGGAATACACACTGGTGATAGAGGTCGTAGGAGAGTACACCACCCACCCATTAGGTTAGAGGTGTTCTAAGTCTCATTTGGGTTTAGAAGTAACATTAATAAATATAAATGTTGTGTGTATTCAACAATATTTATTGGTTTCACTAAATATTTGGTGTACTTAAATATATTATTCTATTATTTTGACTAGCTTTATTGAGGATTAGGATAATCCTCTACATTAGTTCTCCGGTTATTTAGAAATTAGTACCGATCCTATTTTCTACGATAATGAATTATCTGATGAGGTGATTTAAAATATGATATTGCGTATACTATTTATACTATACGCAAGCAACTATTTTAAGACGTAGTCTATGTTTGGTATCAATAATTATCTCAGTTAATTCTAATAATAATCTAATAAATGTAAATATATCGTATTTGCAAATTATTTTATTATTTTTTTGAAGATAAGAATATAGTTAATCTTTATTAATAAATAGTAAAGACCATGTTTATTATTTATTAAAGTTTAACAAACTAACTATAAATATCAATAAAACTAAATACTCTTTAATATCAATAAAATGATATACATTAAAACAATCATCAACTGAAATTAGGCGAATATTATAAGTTAAATGTAATTATTTTTGATAATAAACGTAATTGGAAAAGACATTTACCTTTTTTACCGAAATTAAATAAATTAATTTTAAATATAAATAAAATTTATAAATTTATTAGTTTAATATTTTATAGTAGAGTATCATAACCTTATATATTACAGCCTTACAATTAATTTATAAATGTATATTCTTACTATATATTGATTATGCTAGTATTATTTTCGGTAATTATTATTTATCAATTAATAATATTTTATTTGTGTCAATAAATATTATTATAATTATCAATACATAGCTAGGTCAAGATATTTATATTAAAAATCATTAAAAGTTAATTATTTATAGAAAATTATCTTGCTATATATTTACAAAATATATAATCATTTTCTACTTAAACATTTATTTATATAAAATATAATTCACGTAATATCGTATAAACAATTATTTGTAGAATTTAGCAGGAAAAGCTTGTTTAATTTCTATGCTATTATCCAGACCAAAATTGTAATAGAATTAATATTGACATTAAATCAATCTATTAACATATTAAAATTAAACTTTGTTAAATATATATTAATTATTTATAATTGTAATCATATTAATCCTCTTTAATATATATCCCTACGTTTCTATTTTTACAAATTTATTATTTTTCTATTTAAAGATATTCTTAATATAAGTTAACTTTTAGCATCTCATTATTTGCCATATATTATATTAAATATTCAGGAAATAAATATTCACTCATTCATTTATTCATTCATATTATTAATTTTTTATAATTTTGTGTTCATTAAATTTAAGTTTGTTTTCGTTAAATTAAATAATACTACGTGATTATTTATTCATTTGCAAATAAAATATGCAAAAATGATATTTTATGTAAACAAGAAGTATAATTTTGATAATATATCATTACAGTTCCTAATGTATGAATCTCGATAAGATAATCAATTTATAAAAATACCTTATAAGGTATAGTGTAACAAAATAAATCTAATAATAATAATATAATGTCAATAACCATTTTCAAATATAAACTCAAGGAACTATTTAAACGTTCCCCACTAAAATACCACTTATCTAACCCTCTTTGAAATGTAATCGTGTTATTATATTATTATTATATTATTATATATAAGAATGTTATTTTATTATATTATTTTTACGGATGATCGTTAAATCATCCAGGAACCCACACCTGTAAACTGTTCGACAAACAGTAAAACACATTGTAGAATGTTATATTAATCTTTGTGTATAAATAAATACTATTACAACTACTACTACTACATAATAATTAATAATTTAATAATTTTAAATTTAAAAAATTTATAATATTAAATCTATAAAATTTTTATTTTCAAAATAAATATAGATTAATATTTATTTGTATTAAAACGTATAATTAATGTGATTAGAAAACATATATATATTATTATTAATAATGTATTACGTATATTACGAAAAACTCCATATTAATAATTTGTAGTTTACAAATTAATTTATGACATACAATTAATTATGTAAAATAACTATTTTTATATTATTTACAAAATTAAATAGTATATTATCATTTATTATCATTACATAATATATTTAGATATAGTATGGATATGATGTTTGTTTACATACATTTATGATACTTTTATTTTAATATTGTATGATATTATCATAATTTATTATGGCCTAGGCCAGGAGTAGGATATTATCTAAATATTTATATTTTATATAATTATTTCAATACGATTATATTAAAATCCTTTAAATATATTAAAATAGTAATATAACGTAATAAAGAATATCGACATAAATAATATAGAAAAACATCTATAAAGTGAATTTATAAATACATTTTTATTTTTGATAACATATTTATACAGAAATTTAATTTACAAAAATTTAAAAAAATTTTAAAAAATTTATTTTAAAAATAAATAAATATGTCTGCTATAATTTATAAATATATATATTTAAATTTACCACTCAAATTTATATAGAAAGCAAGTTTAGAGTGTCTTTGATTATTTATAAAATACATATTGTATTATAAATTTAGTTTACAAAATGGTGGTTAATAATCTGATGCTTACATCGCGAAATATTACATATTGTTATATTATCATTACACTATACACTGATATGACTAATATGACTCATTGTAAATAGTTAATCAGATAAAGAAAATAGATGTTTACTTGGTACTGCCCGATAATACGATGGCGGAATGTCAGATGGGCGTGTCTTTTGAATCCAGGGGTAAATCTGTTCGTCAAATCAAATGTAAGAAAGTTTTACATGCTATTGGTATTGTAATTAAAAGAGTTAGTATGCATATATATTATTACTACTACTACTACTACTACTACTACTACTACTACTACTACTACTACTACTACTACTACTACTACTACTACTACTACTACTACTACTACTACTACTACTACTACTACTACTACTACTACTACTACTACTACTACTACTACTACTACTACTACTACTACTACTACTACTACTACTACTACTACTACTACTACTACTACTACTACTACTACTACTACTACTACTACTACTACTACTACTACTACTACTACTACTACTACTACTACTACTACTACTACTACTACTACTACTACTACTACTACTACTACTACTACCACTACTACTACTACTACTACTACTACTACTACTACTACTACTACTACTACTACTACTACTACTACTACTACTACTACTACTAAATCAAATCAAATCAAATCAAATCAAATCAAAATGGTTTATTTAGACACTCAATTGTATAGCAATAGGTTTGCTCTGTTAAGTGTTGTGTTAATAAAAATAAGACAAATTAAATAATATAAACTAACAATAAGGAGATATAGGTATAACACTAATTTAAATATAAAAGTAGGTTGAATTATTAATTAACGATTTAATAAATATTCTACAAGGTTACGTTTAAACGTTGACAAATTTACAATTTCTCGTATAGAACGAGGAATAGGATTCCATAGTCGAGGAAGAGCATACGAAAAAGCACGCTTTGTCGTACGTGTTAGATTGGGGACGCCTACTTCAAATCGTAAGACATCCTCAGTAGATCTTGTTGTTCTACGAGGTTGTATCAATTGGAGTGAAGATCGTAAATATTCGGGCTGATGTGTAGTAAGGGCCTTTTGAGCGATACACAGTACTCTTTTATCAGCACGTTCGGAGGCTGATAGTATCCTAAGTGATTTCATCTTTAAGGTGACACTTGAGTGATCCTCGCGTGGTTGCCGATATATCGTTTTCACAGCTGATCTGATAATACGATTAATAGGTAATATCGTGGATTGAGGGAGTCCAATTAAAATAGAGTTACAGTAATCAATTGACGAAAAAACTAATGAATTAATTAAAATATAAGTTAGATTATTATTGATATATTTACGTATATGCCGAATGTTATACAGATTATGGTTAGCTTTACTACATATACTTTGAATATGGTGATTTAACGACATATCGCGGTCAATAGTTATTCCTAGATATTTCAATTTGGAACTAGGATTAATGATTATATTATTAATTGATATAATTGGAAAGTCATCGTAAGAGCTAGGAATATTAATTAATTCAGATTTGTCAGTGTTAAGACTCAATTACTCACTTACTACTACTACTACTACTACTACTACTACTACTACTACTACTACTACTACTACTACTACTACTACTACTACTACTACTACTACTACTACTACTACTACTACTACTACTACTACTACTACTACTACTACTACTACTACTACTACTACTACTACTACTACTACTACTACTACTACTACTACTACTACTACTACTACTACTACTACTACTACTACTACTACTACTACTACTACTACTACTACTACTACTACTACTACTACTACTACTACTACTACTACTACTACTACTACTACTACTACTACTACTACTACTACTACTACTACTACTACTACTACTACTACTACTACTACTACTACTACTACTACTACTACTACTACTACTACTACTACTACTACTACTACTACTACTACTACTACTACTACTACTACTACTACTACTACTACTACTACTACTACTACTACTACTACTACTACTACTACTACTACTACTACTTTTACTACTACTACTACTACTACTACTACTACTACTACTACTACTACTACTACTACTACTACTACTACTACTACTACTACTACTACTACTACTACTACTACTACTACTACTACTACTACTACTACTACTACTACTACTACTACTACTACTACTACTACTACTACTACTACTACTACTACTACTACTACTACTACTACTACTACTACTACTACTACTACTACTACTACTACTACTAGTCTGACAAAAGAAAGAAACCCATAACTATATGTGAAATAGAAGTATACGGAAATAAAGACATTACCTGCAAGTTTTCTTTATTTCAACATTAACAATAGATAGACATATAGATCATCCTGTATATTGTATACTCTATACTTATATTGCATTACACTTATATTATATATGTTATTATTATTATGATTACAGTTATAATTTTTATTATTATTAATAGATTTTTGATTTTTTGATTTAATAAATATATTGTCCATTGTACAATGTTAAAATTATATAATTGAAATAATTTCTAATGATGAAATACATTTTGAAATAAACAAAGATTATAAACGTTCACAAATTAAAATAATCAAAAATAATCAAAAGTAGAAATAAAATACATTATATGATAAATAAGAGCATCTAAATAGTATACAACTTCTTTTTAAACTTTAAATATTTTGAATACTTCTGAAATTTGTCACCTTTAATAGTAATACATTATTAATTATATATTTTAATAGTAAATAATGCATTTTTAATATATATTACAAACAAAATATGTTAAATATTAAATAAACAGTGATAATGTAAACAAAAACATTTAAATAAGCAATACATATACTTATACAATACTTTAAAATATGTAATAATAGTAAATTATTAAGTTGTATGTCAAATCAGATTCAATTTATTTAATTTTTTTTAAATGAACCATATATTTTATTATTTACTGAATTCAATATATTTTAATATATAACTCATATATTATTAATTATGTTTTTAATTGTATTATTATAATTTATAAACTTTAATTATTAAAATTACCTCCAGTTCTATAGTTAATTGAATTGTAAAACATATCTTATATTATATATTCCCCTAATTATATAAATTAATATTTATATTTGAATATTATTTCTAAAATATAATAATATTATTATTGTTAATGTTATTATTATTATAATCATCATAACCATTATCGCGACCACCTTCATCTTTATAGTCATATTCACGGTCGTTATAGTCATCAATTTAATTAGTATCACATCTTCTATTACGAGTACAACTTTACGATTACAAACTACATAAAACATCGCTAATATAAACTTACACTCACTTCAGCTCTGAACAACTGCGAACTTCACACGGATGTCTGCTTGGCTACCGAGGTCTGCAAAAAGGAGAAAGTCATCAAAGATGATGATGACGACGCCAATAAAAACAATGCCAATAACAAAAATGCCAACAATAATAATGCCAACAATAATGCCAACAATAATAATGCCAACAATAATGCCAACAACAACAATAACAACAATAACAACAATAACAATAACAACAACAACAACGATGATGATGATGACGACGAAGACACATGGAGGTACGTGTGCGTCTGTATACCCGGGTACATACGTCGCAGTGTTACGGATAACGAATGTGTTAAACGTTACTAATTACACCACCACTACTAGCGCCACCTACTAGCGCCACCTACCATTATAGCATCGCAGTAGTAGCGTTAATAATGTACGATTATTCATTGTATATTAAACGAGTATTTCTGATAATTAAATATAGATTATTGTAAATTAGTGCGTTAATATCCTATGCTTTTTTATCATTATTAAATAAAATAATTAGATTATTAAAGAATAGCTAATTATTTTAAACATAAATCTCTATTCAACCGAATAATATTTATTACCAATAGTAAAGTATCTATTACTCTTATATCTCCTTCAAAAGATGTCGATATCTGTATATTGAGTAAGTATTATCATTATTTATTAATTAGTTAATTACGCCATCTACATATTCCACAAGTTTATATATTAGTATATTATATATATATATATATATAGAAAGTTAATAAAATATCTTCTAATTCAATCGCATGCAATTCTCCTCGTATAGTACTAACGATCACTCTTCCCGTCGTTATTAACGATGTATCCTTGACGTTGCAGTTTCCACGTGTGAATTCGACGACGACTGCGGTGTCGGTACCGAGATGATCTGCCGTAACGACGAATGCGTTTGTGGGACCGGCATGTCCTTGTACAACGGTAGATGCATATTCAGTTAGTGCCCGTTAAGGTGACTACCCCACTTTAAGGGTGAGGTTTTGTGTAGCGTATTAAGGTGGATAGAGTAACGTTATAACCAGCGAACATTAATAGTCTCATAATAGCAGCATAACAGCATATTTAATTGTTTACTCAAATGTTTACATTGTGCTAATATGCTGCTATTATGTTACCATTAAATGTCTATTATGATGCTATTAATTTGTTGATATAAATTTTGATGGATGTTATTATTATATATATAAATTGGATTAATTGGAGAGTGTCCTCTTTACGAGTACAGATTACGAGATAATCTGCGGTACTCTCCTTCGAGCAGAAATTGCATTTGCTAAATTCTATTTACTTTCCAAACTCTTTAAACGTTCATCTCACACATTAACGGTGGCCTGTGATATCTCCGCACAGAGTCGTACACGATCCACACGAACTGCACGCGAGACGCTGACTGCGACGAGATAGAACACGCCTACTGCATGGCGAACACTAAGCACGAGGCGGTGAAGAGCTGCGAGTGCGACCTCCAGTATAGGCCCGGTAAAGATCTGTTCAGCTGCGTGTTGAGTTAGTATTCTCATCGTAGTGGTGCTATAGTCTTTAATAATACGCTTACAATATATATATATATATATATATATATATATATAAAGTTATTTAAATTTATAAAATATCTTCTATCTTTTAATCGCGTCTAGTAATTCTAATCATACCCACAATTAACAACCCCCCATCGCGTAACGCCCCGCCCCTTTGCAGAGGACGAGGAGACTGACAGATGCGATGTGGTCGGGTGCATGCAGATAGCTAACGTGATGTGTGTGCGCGCCCACGAGCGTAGTAAGCCGCAGTGCTTGTGTAAGACTCAGCCTCAGCTGGAGGCAGTCTACTCTTACGTGGGCAGCGGACGGGTCTGCATCGAACGTTAGTAGTGATACCTGGTGGTGGTGATGGGGGTGTAGGGGGGGGTGACACTCCGTTACTATCAGCTTAATGTATTAGGGTCTGCATCGAACGTTAGTACTAACTCATAGTGGTGGTGGTGGGGGTGTAGAGGGCGTTACAGGGATTTATGTACATGGTATCATAGGAGATTTATCTATAATTATTGTTTTACTAAAAGCACCATAACTTTAGAAATACATAAAATAATATCTACCTTTTGTATCTTGTACATTACGTTTAGAACTATATATATATATAATTTAAATTTTTTGTTAATTATAAGACCAAGATAATGGGACCTACATATCACCAATTTGTAAAATAATAAATATTCCAGAAATTTCCATAAATGTTATAATATATTATATGTAATCAGATATTATTTTTTAGATTTATAACTATATCTGAATAGTATACTAATTTAAATACATTCTGTTAGTTTCATATAGTTTGATCAAGTAGTTATAGATTTATGGAGTTTCAAATATACAACATTAGTTTTAAAAATAGAACAGATATATTAGTGTTTTATAATTTAATTTTTTTTTTAATTTTAATTTTATTTTATTTACAATTTGTATTGAATATATATAGCACGATAACTTTAGAAATACATTAAAGAATAACACACTTTTTTTTTGTATATTATTTTTATATACTATACATTTAAAATTATATATATATAATCTTAATTTTTTTTGTTGATAAGACTAAGAGAATGGGGCATTACTACATTACTATATTATTAGTAAATAAATTAATACAAATTTTGTATCGTTATTTTGAAGTGCTTATCATTTATAAATGCATATTTTAGCCACTTATGTTTACTTTTTGACATCATATTATATATCATTTTAAATTCCCTTTAAATTCCCTTTAAATCATATGTTATGATTTTCATATAATATAATTTTAAATAAATATTATATTTAAAAAAAAAATCCCATATAAAAATATGCTATAAATTGTTTATTAAATTTTGTTTAAATTATTAAATTAAAAAATAATTAAAATAAGGTGAAATATATTATTATTTTTCTTTTAGAATTTTTTCTAAATAAAAAAAATAAAATCTAGGAAATATTTTCACATTTTGATTGATATACAATAATTGATATAAGATAATATATATGTTTTTATTAAAATATAGTGTATACAAACTTATTAATGCAACATTTAAATTACCTCCTATAACCCCATGTTAACATTTCTTTCTATTCCATATTAGTTTTCTAGGAAAAAACGTTCCGTAAAAAATGCGTTGATTTATTTTTATTTTGTATTTTACTTTCTTTAGGAACTATCTTAATGTCACAGTAACATAGCCTTATCTATACGTAATAATGATTTAAATTGTCCACATTTTTCATTATCTCGAGACAATCATATCCTAAATTCATTATCTCGAGGCATTAAAATACTAAAATTCATCATATCGATAGTCTCGAGATAATGAAAGTTGATAATAAATATTATATTATATACCGTATTTACCGGGTAAACCTAAAATTGACTTTATCGCTATTAACATGATTTTTTTGTCATTTAAAATTTTCAAATATACTTTTTTGAATTATATTTGGAATTTTAATTTTTTGGAAATACGTTGTACATTTTTTGAAATTTTGTTGGAATTTTTTTTGAAATATTAAAAAAAAATTTGTGAATACCTATTTTCCTATTTGATTGGTATGCGAGATATTACATTTTACAAAGGCTTCATAGGCCACCATGTATCTTTGGCTTTGGTAATATTTAGTTTACTTAGGTTATCAGTGGTATCCATTATAGTAATTTATTATCCATTAATTAAATATACATTTTTAAATATTATTTTTATTTTACACAAATATCAAAAATTAATTTACAAAACACGATCTCAATAAATTTTGTTAGAACCCGAAACCTAGTAAGGGTTAAATCACTAATTAGTAATAGACTATTATATAAAAAAACATTCTCTATGAGTAGGCTTAGGGTGCGTGTATCTATTAGATTAATTATATGTATTGAAATTACATAATAATGTTATATATATATTTAAAATAATATATATATATAATATAATATATATATAAATGTATATATGTTAATATGATAATATATTTGAATATATATATATATATATATATATTATTGTAATATAATACATTAACAATTATATACGAGTTTTAATCATATTACATATACAATCTACAATGATATTTCAAAATATCCATAATTATCATAATAAAATGTACCCTATCCCGTCCTATCCCTGCATTATTATTAACCCGACGCCCACAAAGGACATATCCACGACTCATGTTCTACCGATGATGACTGCACCGCCATGCATAACTCTCAGTGCGCTAAGAATGACTCATGCGTGTGCTCCGCTAACTACATCTATTCGCATGACAAGTCTTCGTGCTATGGACGTTCGTATTACGTAACACGTATATATTTATATATATATTGGTGATTATATATATATATTTATTAGTCGCATTATATTTGCTATTATAATGTAAAATATTTTTAATTCTTAGGGATTTGGTAATACCTGATTATTGTATTTTTTATAATAATGAATTATCATCGAATAATAAATAATAATATCATATATATAAATAATAGTATACTAAAGTGGAGTGTATTGCATGGCCTATAGGTAATATATTTATGTCACAATAATGTTATACGTACATACATAGTTATATGTATCGTATACACCTGCTGGGTGTTCACTCCGATACGAGTGAATCACTCTGTTTTAGAGTTAATATAATTCATTCTTTATTGAATTTCATATTATTCTTTATCGATTACAATATATATGATGACATATTTCAGCTTTGTAACATCGAGTGCGTATATATTGTCTCTCGAATAAAACATCGCCCAAACGACGATTATATGTTCGATGCAATTAATAGGGAGAATTGGAGATTTTTGTTTCAACGACGAAGACTGCCGCCTGGTGGACAACAGCGAATGTTACGAGAACCTCTGTTCCTGTACTAGATATCACACGGCGTCCATTAATAGGCAGTACTGTACTATCGGTTAGTCTAACTAGATAGTGGCGCTGTAATGTGTTCAGCAAGCGTATAGCTAACCTGTGTGCTGAGGTCAATAAACGGGTTCAACACGAGTTTACCTTTTAATATGTTTTATTGAATGATCTCTGAATAAAAAGACCCGTACAATTATTATCGTAGGTATATGAATACACGATAAATATAATAGTACCTCAGCCAAGTGCAAGTGTCACATCTCTAATTAGTGTATCTCAGATGCACATCTCCTCCTTATCATTCAAAGTCATATTCTGAAGTAAATTATAAACAATTAATATCAAAATACGTGCGTGCGCGAGTTCTATATCCACTCTACCTCATATATATGTATACGTGTATGCAAATTTAGATTGTAATTCTGATTAATTCTTATTTATGCTAATTTTATATATTTGGAAAATTAATATTTATACATGATTTTATCATATTTACTACATATATTACATAAATTATTATATATATATATATATATATATATATATATATATATAACTATTAAAAATAATCATAATATCATAGTCAAGGGTATAGAAATATAATTAACTCTGACACCAACTGCTATTATTAATCGCCCCCCGCCCCCCACACCATCAGGTATGGAGATGAACACCGAGTGGCTCGTGATATACCTGTGGATGTTGATAATGGGTCTAGTCGCCGGACTGTTGCTGTTCTACAGGTAGTCACACACCGTAGTGTGTGTATGCAGTATGTAGACGGAGTTTCTATGCATATATCTCACACCACATTCGTATAGTTCACATTACACATAGAATACCTTGCACAGATAATACACCTTCGACTAATATTAATCAAGCAGGTATACACCTATACCACTATAGTGTTCAGATATAATGCTGCAGCTGACAATCAATAACATTGATATCTCAACAATATCCTCTCCACTAGTCATCACTGTACACTGTGTATATTGTACACAGTACAGTGTATTGTATAGTGTATATTGTACACTGTACATGATGTACACTGTGTATATTGTACACTGTACAGTGTATTGTATAGTGTACAATGTACAATCCAGCGCGTATCCATTCAAATAATAATATTTAAATTATACTTATCGATATATATCGTAGGTTATTATTCAAAATAAATCGTAATGAATATTTTACGATAGAAGTAGCGATCGTCGCTGGAAAACATCGCACATTTTTAATAATTATAGATTTAAATTTAAGTCACGATATTATAATATCATATTATTCACAACCACTTACACACGCATTCATAACCACTTGCACAAGCATCACAACCACTTACACAAGCATCACTACTACTTACACACGCATCACACTCACTTACACAAGCATCACAACCACTTACATACACGCATCGCAATCACTTACACACACGCATCACAACTACTTACACATACGCATCACAACCACTTGCACACGCATCACAACCACTTGCACACGCATCACAACCACTTGCACACGCATCACAACTACTTACACACGCATCACAATCACTTACACACGCATCACAATCACTTACACACGCATCACAATCACTTACACATGCATCACAACCACTTACACACGCATCACAACCACTTACACAAGCATCACAACCACTTACACACGCATCACAACCACTTACACACACGCATCACAATCACTTACACACGCATCACAACCACTTACACACGCATCACAATAACTTACACACGCATCACAATAACTTGCACACATGCATCACAACCACTTACACACACGCATCACAACCACTTACACACGCATCACAACCACTTATACACGCATCACAACCACTTACACACATGCATCACAATCACTTACACACGCATCAAAACCACTTACACACACGCATCACAACCACTTATACACGCATCACAACCACTTACACACACGCATCACAATCACTTGTACACGCATCACAACCACTTACACACACGCATCACAACCACTTATACACGCATCACAACCACTTACACACACGCATCACAATCACTTGTACACGCATCACAACCACTTACACACACGCATCACTATGATTAACAGAGATGAGGCTTCATCAGAGTCGGTTCATTCCTACGAGTTTACCAGTCGAACCGAACCTGTGCTTTCCACGAAGTCGGAAACAGTTCCAGTTTCCGCAGAGTTAGCCGATATTTATATAGTGTATTAGATCATGCCATCGTAACGTATTTATTGTTAGTTTTAATTACTAATAAATACAATCATATTTATACATGTAATAAATCACGATATAAATGTTTAAATATATTTTTGTATGATAAACCTAGAATTTTTATATAAACTACAATATATAAACATATATACTAAAATATAACAACAGTGAACCAGCAGTACAAGCAGAATACAAATCTGATATCATTGACGATGTGGGAGAATTTTATGACAAATTTGCAGAGTTAGTTTTCATACACACACATATATATATATATATATATATATATATATATATATATATATATATATATATATATATATATATATATATATATATATATATATATATATATATATATGAATGAATAAACTTTATATATGACAATTATAGTTAATCATAAAAATTCATATATAAATTGGTATTAATACATTAAAAAGGTATTATACAAAGATTAAGTAGTTTTTTATTTAATTTTAAAACAAGTACGAAGAACAACGAAGGAGAAGGCACGAGAGCTGAATACATTTCTAGTAGTACCTTCATCTAATAGAATAGCATCCGATGTTCTGATGTGCTTCAATAGCGCTCGCTGTTCCAGAAGATTGTTGAGATATCCGGTCTTACCTATTATAATATATACCTAATATAATATATTATATATATACTTATCTACAATAAAGTTGTTTGTGCTAAGCATAGTAAACGGTCCTTGTATCGCTTTCTAAATTAAAGCCACTTCACATTATATTTGTACATATCTGTAAGCGGATGGTCGCGGCGATTAAAAGTATATATAAGTTGTATAGAAGCGCGAATAATGTGTCTACTTTTTTTATATCACTGATATTTATATCACTAAAAAGTGATCCACATTAATCTATTCTAGATAATACAAGAGTATTAATAAGTTTTCTAGTAATACGCATAGAGCAATATTTTCTAATATGGGCAATTCTATGTAAATGGTAATTTGCAGAATTTGATATAGCATTCATGTGAAAACCAAAAGATGTCTGAATCAGAAGATAGTATCAATTTACCATCAATAACCACATATGGGAAAATAGTCGGTATTTGAGATACATTCAGTTGTTCAGTTTTCGATGTATTCACTAGAAGATCATTTCTAAGAAGCAAATTCATAATTTCTGAAGTACACTCTATGAGTCACAAATTAGAGGTAGGTGAATTAATAGGAAGTTCAATGAAAAGCTGAATATCATCAGCATACATATGTTAAAGAATGTTAAAGAACTTGTTAATAATATTAGATAGAGGACGCAAATAAATAGAAAATAATAAAGGCCCGAGGAATCCCACTGGATATATTATTAGAGGGAGAAATAAATCTTTTATTTTAACAGATTTTAACTGAAATATACTATATATATATATATATATATATATATCAGTGAAACATAAAATTAACCATCTGGGAGAAGATCCTTCAATGCCAAGATCCTTAAGGGCCGGCGTAACCTTGCCGGCGTTTACATGTAAAAGATAGGGAAAAATAGCTATTTTTTAACAGGCTTTTCTATTTATTAGTATTTTTATCTAATTTTTTTTGATTATCTAGATAACATTCATCTCTAGTTATATAGGTACATCATAAAATAATAAATGTATTATTAATTAGATAAAAGTTAATTATAATATTAAAATTATTTAAAAATAAATTTATTACCGATTTTTTTAAATTATTTTTCAATTAATTATATTAATTGATTATATTTACATTAGCTTACATTCCTATATAATAATAACCATATATTAGGTATATACTCAGAAAATTTTATAAAGATTCATAAAAGAGTTCAAAAGATATAGACATTTAAAAAAAAAAAATCAACTAAAAAAACACCAATGATATTGGCATCTAAAGTTTTACTTGCATGTTTTCTAATTATTAAATCCCACCATTTTGAATAGGTGTATGATTAAACTTCGTATTTATGAGGCACTTATGTTTAATTGTATATGATATATTATACATCATTTTAAAGATAATGAATTACATTTTAATATTTCAATATAAAAAAAATTTCCCTAAAAAATAAAAATGAAGGTTACGCCGGCCCTTAGTGCCCTCAATAAGGATATTTTGACACAGTGTATCAAATGCACTCGAAAGGTCGAGTAACAGTAATTGTACATAATGAGAAGATTCAAGAGATTTATACAGCGTATAAGTAATATGGTTGAGAGAGGTTTCAGTAGAATATGACTTCCTGTAAGCACTCTGGAAGGACTCAAGCAAATTATTAGCTTCAAGATAATATATATAGTTGGCGGCTTACAATACATAATATTACTGAATATCGGAAGTCGGGATATGGGTCTGTAATTTGTCAGCACATCGGGATCGTGTGATATTTTCTTCAGTATAGGTTTAATAATAGCATATGTCAAGTATCTATCCATGATGCCATCATCAAGTGATTTAGAAATTAAATTTAAGATTGAGTATTTGAGTGGTAATATATATATATAAATATAATATAAATATAATATATATATATATATTATATATATAAATATAATATAATATAATATAATATATATATATATATATATATATAAATGTAATATAAATATAACATATATATATTATACACATCATCATCATCATTTATTCTTCAAATATCCTACATATACTGCACTCTATGTTATATTTAAATTCATAGCAGGTTTCTCAAGATGAATACATAGGTACATACATACTGTTGTTTGTGATACATTCATTATTTTAATAGAGTTTATTTACAAACAAAGTTATGTGTGTAATTAACATAGTGTATAACCATAGGCATTAGAGTGATTATTGTAAGATTGCAATATATGATCGTAAACGCTGACTATGCATTAAAACAACTGACGATAAATAGCTAAATTTCAAGAAAAAAAACTTGCAAATTCGTAACGAAAATATATTAATATATCTATTACGTATCTGCAACTACGCTCAATCTACACTCAATCTACGCTCAGCACTGAAATAATATTAATATTCATTAGAAGAATTTTGTTTATTTTCCGATTCGTTTTCTATTTTATAATATTAATATGTTTTTTCTTACTAAATGGCTTCACAATAAGTTATAGCATAGTCTGATGTAGTCGCCTATCTATTACTGACTTATCATCACGATCATCTCCATGAACAGAGTGCCTTCGTGTTTAATAACACCACCCCGACATCATACAGTTGTGCAGTAGGCAACACGCAGAACCAGTTCACTATTATCATCATCAACATTAAGCAATCGCCTTCCTTATTAACACCACTACCACCACCACTACCACTACCACCCCAATAGTTGGGCTGGAGATGCTACGCAGAACAAGTTCACTAACTACCCTGCCGTAGCAGACGATCAGTTAGGCTACGGAAACATGGCTGACGGACTCGAGGAAGTGGCGACCACCGCGCAATACGTTAGTACAGGCGAGAGGACATGACCTAGGTATATCGTCAAGGCTATGTCCTCGGTATAGCTGTAGTCCACTAATGAGAGGTATGTTAGTACAGGCGAGAGTACATGAACTAGGTATATAGTTATTGTTATTTTGGTGGAGTCCTTTCATCCCATCCAGAAACTTGGATGAAGTTTTAACTTATAACCATATAAGGCTCTAATGTCCCTTCGAAGCCGCTCTCATGTTAAGGCATCCATGGTTTTAACGAGAGCCGATCATTTATTTATACACAATTATATAAGATCACTTCTAAATAATATTTTAAGACCCATTTTATGAAATTAATTAATGGTCTGGATGAGACTCGAACTCGTGTCCTACTGCTTGTGTGTCTGACGCCTTAACCACTGAGCCACACATCAATATATATATATATATATCTGTACACACTTACGTCGTAGGGTAAGAAAGGAGGTCAGCTACGGATGATGTACGACGGGGCGCTGACCCCTCAGAACACATGGGTCGGAGTGAAGCCGAGGAACATGCAGGATGATGATATCGCCGGCAGATACAACAAACATCAACAGAGAGCTCCAGTGTTAGTCTTCTCTATCTTAGTCTGCCATATCTTAGTCTGCCATACCCCAGTCATCCCAGTCTGCCATGACTAAGTCTTCCATACCTCAGTCTGCCATGTCTTAGTATAGCATGACTCAGTCTAACATGTCTCAGTCTGACATGTTAGTCACCCAGAGTAGGTACCCAGTGTAGGTATATAGTATATACCCAGCATTTTCACACGCTGCACTCGTTACCCAGTCTGACTACCAGGTTTGTTACCCAGACTGGGCATATGTAAATATGTAAACCAAGTATGGGGTATGTCAATCTATGTATAAATATATAAATATAAACGCCCGCATCTTACGTGTGAAAACGCCTTTATTATTATTAATTAATCAAAATCATATTCAAGTTTCTAGATAAAAATAGGTTTGCAGAAAATAGTTTTTTCAGCAACTTTCAAATTATTACCTTTATAATAAATATTGAATAATGAACAATACATAAAATACACTGTGTTCACTGTTTCTATTATACATTGAATCATTATTTCTATTATACATTATATTCCTACTTGTAATGATACAAATCGGCACACTATTACCTACATACATGCGTATTAGTAATATAGTATTATCAACTTATCTGTTATCTTCAATGTATTATTATTAGATTATCAGTTATCTTCAATTTATCATTATTAGCTTATCTGTTATCTTCAATAAATTATTAGCTTATCTGTTATCTATCATCAATGTATAAGTAAAGTACGTGTAATTCTTGCTCGCGTTCCATACGATACTTCTAGAATATTCCTCATTCGTTAATAATATCGATGAGTCATCACTATTACGCCCATCATCATCGTTATCGCGTCTAGATCCGTCGACACCTACGAGAAGAATCCGGACAAGTACAAGGAGGACAACCCTATTCAAGAGTTCAAAGATGACGTCGCCGACTTTATGGAAACATACTTTAAGAAATCTAATTAATTCACGGTTGGCTATTCATCGATTGGTTTGATACTACCAAGACCTCCTATAAACTAGAGGTTATAGAAGGTCTTGATAATACATCAATAATTCGATATAACTTCACGTTTTAACTATACTATTTATGTTAACACTACTACAGTATAGTTATAGTTTAGCTATTACATTAATATGATATTAACTACTATAAAATAAAACAACTTCGAATATACATTTCATTAATTTATATGAATAATATACAAGTTATTAGGTATATCACTAGTTATAGTCTGATCAGATTTATTGGAATTATATTTGTAGTCTCCATTATTATCAACATTTCTCATAACTATGATTTGCATAAGTAGGTATTACATTTTAGTTATATATTTATGTATAATTAAATTATTTTATAGATGAAAATGTTCTGATTAATTACACATATTTACAGATTAAAGATATTCAGAAATTGAAAATGTATTCAATATTATATAAACAAATTCATTTATTATTTCTCGTCGATAATTAAGAATAATATTATTATATATTTATGAAATAATTTTTTATAATATTATTTTTTGTATATTATGGATACTGTATAAAAAAATAAATACATTAAAAATGTATTATTAATGATATCTAACATTTCTTTATACATAATTAATATTATATTATTACTAAATATATTACTAGATTTATCTATTTATCTATATGTATTACTTCCTATATAAAACGTATGGACTACTCTGTTATAACTTCTTATCAATCATCTGGTATGTGGGGTTACCCTACTCCTTCAGATGTAAAGCTATCCATGTTATTTCCCTAATCCATAAACCTATATATTATATTAATCTTAACCTTTTCTATATTATACTTCAAAAACGTACCATATCTACTTCTTTTTGTTACAAAAATTCTCCTTATCTCACAGAACGTTAGTAAAATATCCATAAATTTTAGAAATTCTGGTTCTACTTTATGGAATTTCCTTACCATCCACTCTATTAGATCCATCAAACAATTTCTAAATATTGCTTCTTCTTTTTTTCTATTTCTCTAATCTATAAACTATTTAACTTCATATTTATTTCTATAATCGTTATTTTTATTTCGTTTTATCTAAAACGTATTATTATATATATATAAATATATATATATATAGAACTATAGATAGTATCTATATAACCATTAAAATATTAATATGTAGATTAGATAACATAAAATGTATTAGTTATTGCACATTTATTAATTATAATATTATATAATACGAGTAATGTAGAAAAGCGTGTAAAATCGTATAAAAATATAAAACGAATGGATGAAATCATCGAGAGACTAGGGGTTAATAGCTACTTTACGCATAATGGGCAGCGGAGGTTTAAGCAATAGCAGCGAGTGTTTGTTAATATCAATATGGTGGCGATGCAATAAGACTAAGACTATGTGTGGATAGGATTTACAAAGAACTAATAACTATATATAACTTAATTAACATTGAGATTAAAATTAGTTTATTAGAAATCAATATATTCTATAATGAATTATAATATACTATATATATATATATATATATATATATTTTATTTTAAATCTATAAAAAAATACTCTCCAAAAATATTATCTTCATAATTACACATCTAGAAATTGAGTAAAATTGCATAATAATTAATATCAAAGATCTGTTAATAGAAATGATAGAAAGTTTCTCAAATAAGAAATTGATTAATATAAATAATGGATGAGAGCGTATTCAATATAGTTCATAGATATTCAAACATGATATTCGGGAAATTAATGATATAATGGGAATTCAATCGTTTACTAGTGATAGGCATATATGTAATACTATATAAGATAATATCGATAGGTAATTTGAAATTTAAAATAATAGTACGCATAATAATGATGATCGACTATTTTTTAGACTCTATCTAAAACTATTCTAGTTTATTTCGATTGTTATAGTATTGTTTCGTAAGAGAGTGACGTGTAACTGAGATATCTGTGTGGCGAAGTATAAGATAAACTAGGGGCGGATATCTACGGGTGTTGTTTACAAGAATGTCTACTGATGTTGTCTACAAGAATGCCTACGGGCATTGTTTACAATAATGTCTACAATGATGTCTATAATAATGTCTACAATGATGTCTACGAGCGATGTCTACAAGAAAGTCGTGATCTCTGAAGAAGCTAGTCGCCCACCTTCTCGACGGAAGACCGTATCATCCGCAGATTTGATTCTAATGAAATGGTAATAACGGTAACAATAATGTAACTTAGCAAATATTTATACTTTCTATTACATGTTTCGACTATATATTCGCTTAAATAAATTATCAATCAACTAATTAATAATGTAATATTATATAAGCAATCAGTTTCAATAAACTTCACGATATCAGCATATTAATAGTTACCTGGAAGGTGGTTTAAACGACCGGAAATAAAGCGTCGCGAACAGCCATCCGATAATAGACACCTGTACGTGAAATGTACGCGATTATAATCCACTATTGCGCCTTAATATAATTATATATATTTAACTGCCTGTGTGGCTCAGTGGCTAAGGCGTCAGACACACAAGCAATAGGACACGGGTTCGAGCCTCGTCCGGACCATTAATTAATTTTATAAAATGGGTCTTAAAATATTATTTAGAAGTGATCTTATATAATTGTGTATAAATAAATCATCGTCTCTCGTTAAAACCATGGATGCCTTAACATGAGAGCGGCTTCGAAGGAACATTAGAGCAATATATGGTTATAAGTGAAAACTTCATCTAAGTTCCTGGATGGGATGAAAGGACTCCACCAAAACAAACAATATAACGATGATGTAATGAGAGCATCTGCGATGAACCACACTAATCGGTGACAATAATGATGATATATTGTGATTGAACATATTTTCGTAGGTATCGGTATCGTATCGTTTAAAATATAACTATCACTAGTATTATGCGCACACTCGAGAATGTATCGCCTATCGGTAAGAAACTTATATTTAAATTATAATTTATTTAGATATCGACTCGAAATAACCGAAGACATATAATAATATATTTTTAAGTGTCTTTTTAAAAGCGACTTAAAAAAATGTATATATATATAGAGTAAAATTTAAATATATATATGAGAATTTTATAGTAATATCTAAATTTCGAAATAATCAATAGTAAATATAATGTAACTAAGTATTATTGATTTATTGAAAAAAAATTATAAAAAAATAATTATAAATAAAAAACTTTTATAAAATAGCCTTTCCAGATGCTTTACATATAAACTCGCGAACGACGCATGTCAACATCAAGATACTTACCACGATGAGGAAGGTAGACAGTCTGAAGAAGGCGAGGGTCCTACTGAACAGCATCACGGCGCCGCAGCACAGTGTTGTCATGGCTGCCATAGTAACGGACGAGGTTATCTGAAGGCGGATGTCGCGGGCGTAGTGCAGCGTGAAGTCTATCACTAGGCCCACCTGTACAGGGCGGGGTAAGAGAGAGTGAGGTGATGTGAAGGCGGGGGTAAGAGAGAGTGAGGTGATGTGAAGGCGGGCGTAATGCAGCGTGAAGTCTATCACTAGGCCCACCTGTACAGGGGGGGTGCGGGGGTAAGAGAGAGTGAGGTGATCTGAAGGCGGGCGTAGTGCAGCGTGAAGTCTATCACTAGGCCCACCTGTACAGGGGGGGGGGTAAGAGAGAGTGAGGTGATCTGAAGGCGGGATGTAGTGCGGCGTGAAGTCTATCACTAGGCCCACCTGTACAGGGGGGGCGGGGGTAAGAGAGAGTGAGGTGATGTGAAGGCGGGCGTAGTGCAGCGTGAAGTCTATCATTAGGCCAACCTGTACAGGGGGGGGGGGTAAGAGAGAGTGAGGTGATGTGAAGGCGGGGGTAAGAGAGAGTGAGGTGATGTGGAGGCGGGCGTAATGCAGCGTGAAGTCTATCACTAGGCCCACCTGTACAGGGGGGGGGCGGGGGTAAGAGAGAGTGAGGTGATCTGAAGGCGGGCGTAGTGCAGCGTGAAGTCTATCATTAGGCCAACCTGTACAGGGGGGGGGGGTAAGAGAGAGTGAGGTGATGTGAAGACGGGGGTAAGAGAGAGTGAGGTGATGTGGAGGCGGGCGTAATGCAGCGTGAAGTCTATCACTAGGCCCACCTGTACAGGGGGGGCGGGGGTAAGAGAGAGTGAGGTGATGTGAAGATGGGGGTAAGAGAGAGTGAGGTGATGTGGAGGCGGGCGTAATGCAGCGTGAAGTCTATCACTAGGCCCACCTGTACAGGGGGGGGGCGGGGGTAAGAGAGAGTGAGGTGATCTGAAGGCGGGCGTAGTGCAGCGTGAAGTCTATCACTAGGCCCACCTATACAGGGGGGGCGGGGGTAAGAGAGAGTGAGATGATGATGATGAATAGGGATGAGATTATAGCGATTTCATTATCAAAGATATTGTTATCAAAGATAATGATATTATAATGATATTGTTATCAATGATATTGAGATGATAAATATATTGTTATCAAAGATAATGAAGTGATAAAGATAATGTTATCAAAGATAATGAGATGATAAATATATTATTATCAAAGATAATGAAGTGATAAAGATAATGTTATCAAAGATATTGAGATGATAAAGATATTGTTATCAAAGATAATGAAGTGATAAATATATTGTTATCAAAGATAATGAGATGATGCTACATAAAGATGAGATTATTATAAGATGATGTAAGAATGAAAGTTAAGTTTTTAGTACATGTATTATCGGACTGACGTAGCTGCAATACGGTTACCCTTATATGGTCAGACGCTTTTGTATAATGATGCGTGACCGAATAAATAATATGCAAACGAATACAAATTATAATGCGGATAATATAACGCTCCATTATTCGTATTTATGGGGAGGGGGAGATATATCAAATAATAATAAAACAATAATAACATATCGTTATCAAAGATAATGAGACGATACTGAATATGCTATGAAATTCAGATTCAGTGAACCCCTTTTTATATTATTATCATCAGATTTAGGTTTAAACACCAGGGTAATTATAGAAGCCAAGCTTATCGAGATAATTACCCTTTATATTAAAACATATTTTGATTAACATTTTAATCTAGTCAAATAATATTATATTCTTGAGAGTGTGAGAACGAGTAAAAAAATGAAAAACGAGTGTTTTTATTTAAGTTACCTATTCAATCTTTAGGACTCGTCCGATATCGGGAATAGTGAAAAAACGAATAAATAACAGCTAGATTTATCGGTGTGAAACTCCTTAACCCCCGTAATAACTTTAACCCCTGTATACACATTAAACCCACGTAACTCCCGTAACCCCCGTAACCACCTTAACCCCCTTAACGCCCCCCTATGGAGACATCCGGAACTAACCGCCAGCGTGATGATGGCCGACTCTACAACCCCGAGCGTCCAGTCTAGCAGCAGTATCAGCGCGGCGATCGTACCGGCGATAGCACCGGTGATGGTCAACAGCGCCGCCAAGGTCACGTAGGGGTCACGGGTAACGGTGGCGGTGAGGAGGCAGGCGCTCAGTAGCGATATCAGTAGCGTGCGCGGCGTAGAGTGCTGTAGAGACTCGCGCAGAGCGAACAGTTTCATGGGCCAAGTGATGAACCTGCACGGGACGGGGCGGGGGTGTGATATGTCGGTGAAATATGTCTGACGGGTAGGCTTAAAGTTGTGAGATACAGTATTAACTAGTGATGTAAATGATGCTAAAAGATATATATATATAAATATATATATATATATATATATATATATATATATATATACTATTAACTCGTATTTCAAATGTAACCTCTAACCCTCAACTCGGCCATTTTGATCGTCTTCCCTATTAACATACATTACACGTTAACTAGGTTAACTAGGTTAACTAGGTAAAACTTGTGAGATACACTATTGCCATACATAACACATTAACTAGGGGCTAACCATCCCTTAACGGGGGCTCCACTAGTCTTATTGAGGAACCACTCGTTGACGTATCGGTAGTACGCAGCTTTCTCCTCGTAAGTTGAGTTCTTGTACATCACGGAGCTCGTGTAGGACACTATCAGCACTACCGGTTTACCTGCGATAGGGTGGGTTTAGGTACCGTAACTCACCGATAGGGGTAGCGCACCGGTGGAGTTATCGAGATATCTTATCTATTATACGTTATATAAATTCAGATAACGTAAATAACTGATACTCTATTATTAGCCGTCATTCGATATTGACAACTCATCATTATAATCTAAACTATTTGTATTATATATTAGTTATATGTAATTATATTTTAATATATTTATTGTTATTTTACAGACTTTTTATCTATATCAGTATTTCATCGACATTACAAATTAATTCAAATCATACAAATAATGTATTCGATGATTTCCGTATTTATAATTCGACTAATTGAATAAGAATTAAAGATAGATGAAGAACCGTCAACAAATCTCACTCCGGATAAAGCGTTGATGCCCGGAATCTGGAGTCTTAGCTTCTGCAGTTTTTGTATGTAGACGGGAAGACATTGATTGAACACTTTTTTAGGCACTGGGAAGTTATAATCACAACATTCTGTAATATATACACATTATTAATATAAGAGTATATCTAATATAAATCTTGAGTTAACTGATAATATAATATATATATATATATATATATAATATTTAATAATTATAAGCATATATAGATATATGGGCTTATTTTTTCAAGTGAACATTTACTGTGACATAAATGTGATGTGTGAAATACTCTATTATAATGAATAAGCTAGGCTGCAATTACCTAGTATATATATATATATATATATATATATATATATTGTTATTATTATTTGGTGGAGTCCTTACATTCCTTTAGGAACTTAGATGAATTTTTCACTTATAACAATATATGGCTTTAATGTCCCTTCGAAGACACTCTCATGTTAAGGTATTCATGGTTTTAATATGAGCCGATCATTTATTTATACAAAATTATATAAGATCACTTTTAAATAATATTTTAAGACCCATTTTATAAAATTAATTAATGGTCCGGACGAGACTCGAACCCGCTTCCTACTGCTTGTGTGTCTGACGCCTTAGCCAACTGAGCCACACAGGCAGTTTTTATATATAGTATTATCTCGTATACATTAAGAACGTATTACTTTCATTATATGTATCCGGATTTCTCAATATTTTACTATAATCTCAATACTATTGATTACTCGATTGTTAATTTATTTATTAATTAGAAATTAATTATCAACTACGATGATATAGAGCTGTATCACGGCGAGTTCTACTGATTCTACTCGCACGACGTCCGCTCGAACTCTATGACCCCTGTAGTAATATTGAATACGCCTACTATACATATATAGCGTGACTAAGCCACGCCCATTACAAATGACTTACGAGACACTTACTTATTAATGCACAACTAATCAGCACCTATACATAATTATATATATAAGATATACACGATACAAGATACGGCGAACTTCCAGACAAGGTTAGTCACGTATATATGTATAGTAGGTTATATTAACTCTTATTCAATCTCATAAATACTACAACCCCTACGACCTTTACTAGATTTGGAACATGGCGAGTTCAGATAGTCGGCGTAATGCAGCACGAAGCAGTCGGTCAGGGTGATGAGATTCTGACGCTGGAAGTAGGCGTTCATATCATAGGGGAACTCCGTGCAGAAGTCGTACAGCCACAGCTGGGTGCTGCGGTCGGAGAGGTCAAACTCGGGGTCGTAGCGTAACTGTCGCAGGCGGAACATTAGTTAATATGGTCGGCGCAACATCTGAACGTATTTACGCGGTGAAGAGAGGCGATTTTGTTGCACTAAAATATGATAACTTCTGAAATAAATAAGAGAATGGCTAGATTTTAAAAGTATTAAAAGTATTATTTTGAAAGTATTATTAATTATATTAGATCTATATATATATATATATATATATATATATATATATAAAGTTATATGACATATATATTAAGCATATTTGACAATGAGAATGAGACACAACACTAATTTTAAAATACTTTTAAATTGCAAAATTTCCAGTAATTTCCAGTAACTAAGTTTTATTGTTAGTTCATAATTAAAATATATGAATAGATATTTATTATAATAAAGTACTGAAAATTTCATAAACATTAACAAATTATATAAGTTCAAAAAATAAAAATTAAGTTTAAAAATAAAGATCAGTAATTATTTGTTGCAGTTTTAAAAAAAAATTATAAATATTTTACTATCATTTTAATATATATATTTATACCATTATATTTGCAATTGATCAAAAATCAAAAATCATGTTTCTTTAAGAAAATATAAAGATTTTCTAACGATAAAATACGTTATAAAATAAACAAAGAATAATACGCATTAAAAAAAAATTAATAAAATTAAAAATTGTTGTCAGTTACAGTAAAATAAAATAAAATGTTGACGCATTATGTATGATGTGGGTCAAGTTCAAGGTTGAGGTATAAGGAATGTTGTATTATGTGATACTCAGATTAGAAGTACTTTAAAGTAGCTGAGACGAATTATCTCGAAGGAGGTCGCCGAATAATATTATTAGAATTTCAGAGTTCAAGATAGGCGGTACTTCAATATCATATATCATATGTCACTCAAATATATATGTTACACGGTATGGCCCACTTTGACTGAGTAACACACATGTATATACACTAAAATACATAGACTTTATATATATTGAATGAATGCATTTATTTACCGAATAGTTACCGATTATTGGCTATAATAAGCGGAGGGATACCCATAAGCTATATTTAGCTTATACTAAGGATAACCTTAATAAAATAATAATAATAATAATAATATGAGATATAATACATATGTGGTACACATATCATATGGCATATAACTTAATATAGTATATACGTAAAGCATACACGCCGATATATTTGAATGACATATATAAGTATCGCCCACATTGAACTCTGAACTTCTAATAATAATCGGCGGCCTTCTTCGAGATTCGCGGCCGACACTCTCAATCTATATATATTATAACTGCCAAAATATCCGACGTAATAATAATAATATCTCATAGAAATAATGAAGTGAAATTTCAATATACATAGTCAATACTATAGGCTGTAATGTAATTATTTTTATTTACTAAATTATTTAATTCTAATTTGTTCTTCGTTTAATAATGATAAATAAAACATATATTAATGAATGGATATGTGATAAAACATAATTTCATAATAGACTAATATATTATTAAACTATAGAAAAAAAGCATATGATTACCATTACATTATTAAATGTGTATAATTGAATTCACTGTAAGCAATTATATCTATTTTCATTGCGAACGTGAAGCAAGTACCTCCCCTTAAAGCTACCCATTAAGATTTCTCTATGAAAACTATAGACTAATTATTGTTTGATATATATATTTATATTATTACATCTTTATATTTTATATATATATATATATATATATCAGACATATATGTATCTAATGATGTATTATGAATATATCAGACATATATGTATATTTGAATAATATATGTTAATTCTAGCCGTTGATTTATTTTTTTAAGCAAATATATAGTCGAAAGTATAACTTTGAAATATTTGTTAATGATAATGCATACATTATTGAAATAAACAGTAGATAATACGAAATTAACGTGCTTTAGATTCGGTGCTTATGTACGCTGTCAACAGTACTTACTTTTAAATAGGTTAACAGGTTAACAGTTTAAGAGATTAATAGGTTAATAGGTTAACAGTTTAAGAGGTTAATAGGTTAACAGTTTAAGAGGTTAATAGGTTAATAGGTTAACATGTTTATAGTTTGATAGGTTAGCAGGTTAGCAAGAGGTTAACCTTCTCTCGACTGTACGGATTGTAAACATCCTGCATTCCTCGGTAGTCTACGCCGAACACAAAATTCATCGGCATCGTAAAGTCCTCGTTTTCGTAATGCTCAAATATGAAATAGCTGAAGTAGGTGTGTTAATATGAAATAGAGGTCATAGGTGTGTGAATATGAAATAGAGGTCATGCGTGTGTGAATATGAAATAGAGGTCATGCGTGTGTGAATATGAAATAGAGGTCATGCGTGTGTGAATATGAAATAGAGGTCATCCGTGTGTGAATATGAAATAGAGGTCATGCGTGTGAATATGAAATAGCTGTATTGATTGAAGGTACAGCATGAGTATGATTATTATAATGCTGATAATGATGCTTTATCAAAATGATTCAGCAATTATAATCATACATATTAGATGTTTGTGAATATCACGGAAGACGTTTTTCGAGAAAACATTCGCAAGAGTTACCTAATTTATTATGACACAAATATGTTATTCTACATTATACATATATCGTGTGTTGAACACAATATACAAAGTGATTGTTACACGAATAGAAGAACTAAAAGAGTTGAACTACGACCTTTTCCATTTGGTCTCGTAGGTTTCGAACAGATGACTCTTGTGGAACAGTTGCACTCGATCGTTGTGTTTCATGGAAACATGAAAGCCTGGCCTACGTAGAGAGAATAGAGGTCATTAATAGACTAATGTCGTTAAGGTAAAGTATGGATAGTGGTCAACATTTATACAGATCTATACTTTAGTAATGTTGATGATGAAATATGATTAAAATTAGACTAATTTAGATTAAAATTAGTTTACATCTAATGTAACGTTCGCATGTTTCATTAAGTGTAATAATAGTTAACGGGAATTATAAAATAAAATTTAAAAAACAAAAAAATAATGGTAACTGTAAAACGTTTTAATTTCTTTAATTTTTTAATTTCGTATAATTCTTTGTTTATATCTATAACATATCTTATCGTTAGCAAATAGGCTTACTTTCTATTCAATATTCTGACTATATTTTGCTTATATAAATTATCAATCAATCAACAATATAATTTTGTTTTGATTTTAATTTCCATTACTAATATTATTTAAATAACAATTAATAATGTTAATTATCTGGATACAAATATTTCTAATAGATAATACAATTGATTATATATATATATATATATATATATATATATATATATATATATATATATATATATATATAACAGACTGGTATTTTAAGTTTGAACCTGTAGAATATAACCACGAAGCTCAGCACAATGATAATAGAAAACACAACGATGAACACGTAGCGCAGCTTTGTTATCAGAAGTGTGTAGTATTTCTCAAAGTAATCCATTTTGAAGAGTCTAATAATGAAATACAATATATATATATATAAGGTAAATATATATTAATTAAGAAATATATTATACATTTTTAAATATGAAAATGAATATTATAAAGTTTGAGTAAGTATTTATTTATGCAAGTCAATTTGACCTACAAATATGTACAACCGTATAAACATAAGTTAATGCTGTTATATTATTATATACATATATTCAAATAGAATATTCTATATAACTATACATATATAGTACTAATAAATGAGAATTGATACATACACGTTATATGTAGTTAAGATTAATGCACCAATGAACGTAATAATATATTTAGATATGCGCGAATTACCAGTTATTATTTATATTACTATGATTTATTTAGGATTATTAATTATTAAAACTACTCTTTATTATTATAAATTGATATAAATCAATTTTATTTTAGAATATTTAGTTGAATATTTTAAAAATGAGAAATACAAATATAATGATTAATAATGTAGGGTACAAGGGTATTATATTCATCCATAAGCTAGATTATGCTGATATTTTATGAATTACCACTACCCTAACTGGTTATAAACTAGTACAGTTATTATCTATTTATAGACATATGTAACCAGTTGTTACATTATACATAAAAATAATAATCTTAATTTAGTAACAGCGATAAATTTAAACTAATATACATATATTATTTTATATAATATTATTTGGCATCCTATATTATTTAGAAAATACTTTAACCTAAATATGACAACATCATTATTCTATTATATAAAATAAAATTGAAAAATTAAATAATTCAATAATTCAACATTTTCAGATATTGTCTAGAAAATATATTATAAAATATATAATAGATAATTATTTTTAAATATTATTAAAATAAATTTCTTTTATATTATTTCTTACTTTATCATATTTTTAAAATATTAAATAAACTAGTTTTATACAAAATAATAATAGTACTATGCTATATTTTATGTATAATTTATACATAAACATAATTGAAATATTAAATATAGATTAGCTAGTTGAATTTTTAATTTATCACTTATTTTTATATTTAATTGCATGTAAATATCAATATATAAACACAAATAATAAATATATTAATTATAAAAATATTATTTAATTGATATAAAATGTAATTAATCGAAATTCTATTACACTCAACGTCATATATAAGAATGAAGCTAAAATCATATACTATTACGAGTACATCGGCTGTAATGATATCATTCGCAACTCTATTGGTGTGTTGACCTAGTACTTGTCACTATATCAGTAGAATTAAATATTCTAGTTTACAAGGGATACGAGATCAAAAAGGATGAGTTGAGGGTTAGAAGTTATATTTGAAATACGATTTAATAGTATATATATATATATATATATATATATATATTGTATTGATATGTATAGTTTAATTGGTTTAGTTTTGTACTGCTTATTTTTTTAGCTGCGTTATTTCCCAAAATGAGCCTATGTAAAATTATTTCACATTTAAAATTTAACCTTTGCTACCCAACTCGTCCTTTTTGATCGTAACCCGTTTACAAAATGTATTACTGATGACTAATACCTACCCCAGGTGGCAGCTCACGTATACATCGTGTATTATCAGCACAGAGGGAACACACAAGAAAGACACGGCACAATTGATCAGCATCATTATGCCTGCGAATATTCCGAAACAAAGCAGGTCGCTGATATCACTGACCTACGGAGTGTAAAGGTCAAGTTGAGGTTAACTCGGGGGTTATATTGTATAATAATCATGTTCTTATGAACATATCGTGTACGTAAGCTTCTCCAATTGGACTTATATATATATAATATACATATAATCATTCATAATAAATTATCATAATAATATAATTATAAAATATTATTCTAACTGACGTAAATATTATGTTTTAAAATAATACATTTTTATAAAATAATAAATATCACAGGTGTATATCATTGAAATATAAATATATATAAATGTATATATATCATTGACAAATATTTCGGCGTACAAAATAGAAATATTAGATATAATATATGTATATATTTATATAATATATTGTCTTTACTATTACATATAATTAAATATTTAATTGGTATTGAATTTTAGATATTATAATTGTGAAAATTATAAATGTGAATGAACTATAAATAAGACAAGCATATCTGTACATAATAGTTCAGCACTACTTATACACACATATATACACACACACACACACACACACACACACACACACACACACATACATGATAAATAGCAGTAGAATATTGAAGAGTAATGTAATAAATTAAGTGTACACTCTGGCATTATTGATGTTCTATCATTCGTTGTGATCACTTAACTATACAATAATACTAGAATAACAATTCATATATGTAAGGGGGTGGGGTGTATCAGGGGTTACGGTGTATACATTACACATTAGGTATTTTCATTAACGAATAAATAAAATAAAAATTTATAAAATAGTTTCATCAAAATTACTTGTAATGTATCATTTATCTATCATTTCATATACAAATTGTATTTAAATATGTTCTATAACTACCATATAACTAAGTACAAATTATCATAAATAACTATATATATATATATATATATTTTTATATTTTATTATATAATACATATTTTCTATAATAAAGTTATAGTGATATATATTGTTAGTTATTTTATATATTTTTTATAATTAATGTCCGTTGAAATATTTCATCAAGTAACTTCAACATTATTATATCTGTAGCTTGATATTGCTTGATTCTACTATACTATCAATAGCTTAACTATTTTAATATTGCTTATTTCTCGTATGCATTTTTTTTTTTTTTTTCTTTAGTCGAGCTCTCGCTCGACCAGATCTTGACATTTTCTTCCATCCAGCACGATCCATCTTCAATGAACGTATTTCGTCTTCATCTTCGCAGTCACAGTCGTTATTTAGAATATCTACAAATGTTTTGGGTTGTCGTCCTCTGTTTCGTTTACCTGTCTTTGGCGTCCATAATATTAGATTGTGCGCTATTTCGTCATTGTGTCTTATACAATGACATGCTAGTCGCAGTCTTCTTTCTTTAATGACATCGGTAATCTTTGGCAGTCCTCTATAGAGTTGAACGTTAGTTATCTTTTCTTTCCATGAAGTATCGGTCTCCAATCTTAACAATCTGGTATAGCATCCGTCGATTTACTTACGTAGACTAGCATCTATTGTCCAGCACTCGCTTCCATATAGTAATATTGGCTCGATTGTCGCTTTGAAGGTTCTTATTTTCAGATTTATGTTCATTTTAGATTTCCTGATTGACTTCATTTTGTGGATTGCTGACCACGAAAGTGCTTTACGAATTTTGAAGTCCTTCTGTGAGCTCAACATCCACGAACCCAGGTATTTGAAATTGTTAACGACGTTTACTATTGAAGAGAAGTTTTCTAGTTCAATGTTGACTGGTGTGTTGTAGTTAAAGGACATTATTTCAGTTTTCTTTGCATTTATATGGTGACAGATTTTAGCGACTTCTATTTCAATATTTGTTAGCATGATTTGAGCTTGTTCGACTTCTTGGGATACTAGAGCTATGTCATCTGCGTAACTGAGATCCGTTAATATTGTTGCTGAATGACGTTTACTTTGTTTCTTTGTGATTTCGAATCCGAATTCCTCTTCGTGTCCTCCAATGGCTTGTCGCATAGCATAATCCAGTGTTATCACAAATAGAAATGGTGCCAGAGTATCACCTTGTAGGACACCTTTAGTTATTTCAAAGTTTTTAGTTTCTCCGTCGGGTGTTATGACTTTTGCGTGTGTATCTTTGTAGGTTAGGGCGATCGTTTGTATTATTACTTTGGGTATACCATAGGCTTCCAGAATATGTAGCATTGTAACTCTGTTTATGCTGTCGAATGCTTTCTTGAAGTCAACGAAAATGATAATAGCCTTGAGATTGTTGCTTTTCACTCCTTCGATTAAACGTCTGAGTGCTAAAATATGCGACGTCGTGGATCTTCCAGTTCTAAATCCGTTCTGATTCGGACGTAGTATCGGATCTATGTGAGGTTGAATTCGATTTAATATCATCTTGTTCGTCATTTTTGCAGCTATTGCAGAAAGAGTAATTCCTCTGTAGTTTCCTACGTCTTCGAGATTACCTGATTTTGGAAATGGAACGATGTTACAATTTAGCCATTGATTTGGAATTTGATGATTTATCAACATTTTGTTTAAAAATTCAAGGATTATGTCGTCAAAGTTGCAGTATTTTAGGATTTCAGGAGCAATTCCGTCGGGTCCTGCAGCTTTACCATCCGTTAGTCGTTCTTTAACATTGCTGTATTCTTCAGGCGTGAAAGGTCCAGTTTTTATGTTAGAATTATTTCCACTGATGGTCTTGATTCCTGTGTTACTTGTTTCGTATTCTTCATTGTTGTTTCCCAGTAATTGCTTGAACTGTTTATACCATTTAGTTACGCGTTCTTCTTTGCTATTAGCTTTGATTTGACCTCTTTTTGAATTTTTCCGTCCAGTTATTTTATTGATCAGCTTCCAGCTTTCTGCATGTTTACATTGCTCGTTTGATTGTTCAACAAGTTTGACGTTGCGTTCGAGAATTTCAGCTTTGATTTGATCGTATTCATCTTGTAGAGATTGTTTAGCTTGAGTTAATTTTTCATGTGACTCGATAGTGTTCAGTGCAGAATATACGTTGTATGCTGTTTGTACCGAATTTCTGAGTATCTGTATTTTATTATCTTGGGCGATTATTTTGTCGCGAGGTTTTCTTTTCTTTTGTATTAATAATTTTGCTGTTTCTTCGTTTGCTTTTATAAAGTGATCGTAGATAGCTGTTGTGGATGTTTCAATGGATGTTGCTTTTAGTTCATTATATGTGTGTTTTACTTGTTTGCTGTATTCTTTGCATATCTTCGGATCTCTTAGCATTGACCAGTCATAGTTTATCCTTTTCTTCTGTTTTACATTAGATCTTAGGCTAAGACGTATGTTTACTGTTATAATTCGATGATCAGATCCGATACTGCTAAAGTTGCTATATGCTTCACAGTTCTTCACACTATTTTTCCACTTGTTTCGAATGAGTATATAATCTACCTGTGTTTTAATACCGTTAGTATCTGACATGAAGGTCCAGAGTTTCCCGATTCGTTTTTTGAAATGTGTGTTTGTTACTTTCATATTAGCTTCTTCGGCGTAATCGATGAGAAGTTTACCATTTGTGTTTGTGATTCCGTGATATGTATATCTGTTGATGTGACTTTCGCTTAAGTGTGCGTTGAAATCACCTATTGTGAGTAAGACGTTATGAATCGGAATTGTTGACGTTGCTATTGATGGTTGCTTGTAGTGTTCTTCAGCGTTTGGACTTCCTTCGCATGGTGAGTATTGCACGATTATCGTTGTCTTGGGATTACCATTGAAGTTAACTATTAGTATACGGTTATTTCAAATTTTCAATATATATAAATATCATTCACATATATATTCTAAGTTATTTTATTTTATATATTATATTCTAATTCAAATGTTCAGAACATTTCATTCATAATTTAACAAATACATCAAACAGTAAAAGCTCGTACTTCTTTTTCATATTAAAACAAATATATACATAGAAAACTTTCGATTTACAGATTAAAATATTAGGTATTACGAAAAAAAGTCAAATATAAAATATACTTAAAGTTAGAATTAGATAAACATATACTTTTACCTATATTTTACAAAAAATATAAAGAAATCACCAACTTAAATATAATTGAATAGAGATTAGTTATACTGAATCACTAGATCATAATAACATAATAGTAAATAACTCACATAAGTAAAGGACGTGATTAGGTTAGCGATACCAACGATTAGAGAAAGAAATGAAATAGACGTCGTGATGCTGGTGATCAGGTTTGAGATCGTTGCGTGTTTTAGCATCTTTGATATCTTCGTAGATAAACTCGCGTTATTCGCCGACTCAGCTTTACTCAGAGAATAGGCTTTGATATACACAAATCTGGTTGGGGAGTCGATTATTATGTAATATTTATATTTAATATTAGCTTTTAAAAATTATCCATTTGAAATACGAAGTGAGAATATATATATATATATATATATCTTACTATATGGAAATTATACTTTTAAGGCCCGGCAGTATATGTAAAAGATAGGCAATTAAGGTGTCTACTGGGATATCTATAAGTTTTCAGATTGTGTATACAATATTTATTCTATTTGTTATTACGTAGATAACATTCATATCTATTACTATTTAGCCCTTATGATTGTTATATATCACGTATAAAATAATATAAAGTAGATATAGTAAATTTTTACTGAAAAATAAAAAAATATTTTTGTCTATTTTTTAACATAATTGTATCTATACAATATCTAAACTAGATTAACTTTGTATTAGCTATGTATTAGTTATATACCTGATATATTCTACAATTTTATAAATATTAATCAAAGGGAATAAAAACTATTGGATTTTAAGATATAGCAAAATAATGGTACAAAAAGTAATGAGATATTATAATTCTAAATTATTACTTTTATTTTATTTGTACTAAATTATAAAAAATGGATAACTTTTGCGATAGAACATGAAATAATAAAAAAATTTGTAATATGTAAATGACATTTATAACTATTAATATCTCTAATAAGCTTTAATAGTAATTATAAAGTATACGTTATTGAAATGTACTCAATATTATGAATATTTCACATCAGTTTTTTTTACAGACATATATTTATAATGCAAATTGAGGTACTTATTTATATTTAATTTTGAATGAAATATAATACATTATTTTAAAGATACAAAATAAAAACGAACTAAAAGCCGTGCTTTAATCCCCTGATATATTTTAAGCAAATTTAACTAAGTATAACTCCCTTATACACACACACACACACACACACATACACACACACACACATGTATACACACTAATATACACGCGCATACACACACTAACGTACACACATACTTACACACACACGCCACCACACACATACACACATATATAAATACATACATACACACACGCCACTACACACGTGCACACACATACCCACACACACACCCAGACACACGGGCGCCTACGTACATATTATCGGATCCGACCGCAATCAGGATGACGACGCCCAGCAGACTGATGATTGGCAGGTAGGGTAACCGCAGCACAGTCGAGTATGTGAAGTAGGTCAATGTCAAGGTCACGTGCAGCGAGGACACGCAGCCCAGCGATATCAGCGCTGACTTGCTGTATAGGTATACTGACAAGTAGATCAGCACCATGGAGAGACCTAGCGGGGGGGGTTATATATGGATGAGAAGGTGATGGGGTGTGATGGGGTGAGAAGTTATGGGGGTGAGAAAAGGGTTATACAGTGATGGGAGTGAGATGGAGCGGGGATGAGAATAGCTATACAGTTATATATATATAAAGGGACTATTTCACTAATATAGGTCCATAATATATTATCAACAAAACAGCATTTTTGATATCCCTTTAAATAATGATTATTTGTAAATGAACATTTATTTGGATACATAACATACTTATTGTCTATTATATATTAACTTCTGAATATAATTACTTATTTTTAAATATATAACAAATGGGCTTCTTGATTAAGCAAGTTTATGTCAGGGGCTTATAAGAGCAAAATATACATGGTATGTATTTTATATAACTCATTATTTACTGTTGTTAATTTATAATATATTATTATTATACATTAACATTATTTTCTATAAGTAGAAAACTATACGATAATTGATGTGTTCATAGAATGTCAATATATATATATACATAAATAAATCAGATTTATTATTTCATGTTGTAAAGCATGAATTAATGGAGAAGTTAATAAACAAATGTATTTGTTTTTTTTAAGAGAACTTCCCCAATCATCATATTATAGATAAGTTAGATTCTCATGAGTAAAAAAATGTAAATATAAATAATTAAAATATAAAGAATAATAATATGTATCAATAAGTCAAGTTATAAATAAATTATGTAAAGAATATAAAATATGTTTCAATAAGTCAAGTTTAAAATTAAAAGATGTAAAGTTATATAAAAAATCACAGAAAAGAGTTGAATTCCGATTGTCAAAGTATAAAAGGAATAGAATAGCTAAAAAAAACAAATAAAAACTAAAACAAACAAACTGAAATATTTAATAAATAGTACCTGTAAAAGAGAATAAAATTAGATAATCAATTGTTTAATTGATTTTCATATTTTGATAAAAGATTTTTGTTTAATATTTTTTATATAAATGTTAATGATAATTTATTTAGATATAAACTATTCCAAGATTTAGGGTCTTTAAATGATAATGATTTATGATGAAGGATTAATTTTATATAAGGTAATTTGAAATTATGAAAAGTATTATTTTGAAAATTATATCTATGAAATAATAATGATATTCTGCTTGGGCATTACTTTAAATGTACATTGTGCATGAATAAAATATTTGTATAAGTTATTAAATCTTGAATATATTAGAACATAAAAATAAATTGTTAATATTAGTCAAAATAAAAATATTATAGACAATTTTAAAGATATTTTTAGTTACAATTCGAATACCCTTTTTTTGTAGAGTTGAAATACATTAAAGGTTATTATTAAACTTATTTCCCAACATTTCTAAATAATTCATGATATGAGGCAAAAACAGGGAATTTTAAAGTAGCTTTAAAATATATATTGGTAAATAGCTCAGCTTTCTTAATATATATATATAACATTTGATAACGTCAATTGTCATTTTTTTATATGTTGTTCAACATTTTAATTAGTATCTAAAATAACTCCAAGCAAAGTATATATATATATATATAAATATATCTATACTTTATTATTATATCTACACTCTATTATTATATATTTTGTAAAGAAATGATATCGATATACAATCACCTAAATCGTCTATATTCTATAGCTATAGCTATATTCCATTATTTTATAAAGAGTTATATAATGATTTGAATAACTGTTACACATGATAGCCCTCAGTGGCAGCACCTCAACACAGGTATCCACTTCCACATGATCTCAGATCTATATCATTCATATATATATACATTGAAGACAAGAATTACAAATTACCTATTCTATTTATAATATTGTTAAGACACCTGATAGATGTATAGTATTATTTAAGGAGTCTCAAAACCACGTTTTAATTAATGAATACAAAAATATAATATTGAATAACTATTGTTAATATATATACTATATTTAAACGGTATTAAAATAAAAATATAAAATAACTGAATGTTTCTTATTAGATAATACGATAGAATGAGATTTCACGATCTCGCGTCGATAAGCGCGAGTACGAATGTAATGCTATCGACGTATATATATATGTATATATTATCAATCAAAAATAATAGATTATATTATTCCAACTCTTCCAGTATATGATATTTCTATATATTTAAAAATAATACAATTTAGTTATTTTTTTATTATGAAATAATTAGATTTTATACTTGTATTTATTTGAAAAAACCGAAAAAACCATAAAAACCGATAGAAACTATCAACCCTGCTAAAGTAATATCGATGTGTAAACCTAGCAAATAGGAGTCTGACTTCAAGTACTGGTTGAACACGACATCCTGGCAGCCGAAGTCGATGCCGGTGATCTCGACGTCGCGAGCGGAGCGCGGAAGGTCATTGTAGAGGTCAACGGCGCGTTCTCCTTTAGCGATCGGCAGTATCACCATGCTGATCGAAGGTACTACGTCGAATGTACTGAGATCCTGGTTAAAGAGGGTATGTTTAATGCGAGCTCTATTTAGGATGAAATAGTTAAATACATATATTTATTAATTAATTAAAAATGTAACGAATTAATTAAAACGAATGTAATGAATTATTATAATTAAAATGAATTATTTTATAAATGATAATATACGTCTATCCTATCGCATCGTTTATAATATTACTTAAGCATAATTAGATATCACTTTAATAAGGGTACGAGTGAATACTTAATAACTTTAAAGTTTGCAAAATCAAGCACTTATTAAGTAACGAATAACAAACCACTAAAATAAACTCCAGTAAAGATAGCATGTTCTGATCACAAAACCGCGGCACCCCGCTGCAGAATCGTTCTGGTAAACAATCGCGCGTTACTCGATACGGGCATGGTAGGTATGTACTAGGGATGCACACATGTTACTCAATATGGGCGTGGTAGGTATGTACTAGGGATGCTTCCTTGATAGGTTTACCATACAGTACATGCGTATATCGATAAAATTATGTTATGTTATAAATAATGACGGGACTAGAATATAAATAAATAAACAAAAATACGGAAGAAAAAATAGATATGAATTGATACCCACATCGACATGGTACAAAATTAACATTGGTTTTACATTTATAACAAAACGCCTCGGTTAATGCATGCCGAACTACGTGTTATATAAAGTGCAAGTTCTATTTATATAGTGCGTAGAGAGAGCTAGTGCGAGTGTAAGTGTAGATTAATAGTTAATAGATTAATAGTTGACCAACACCGACTTTTTGAAATTATTAACTTTTATATAAGGTTAACGTAGCATAATGTAAAGATATAAAAACCTACGCAGGCAGCATTGAATTTATTCAAGTCGTAGTAGGGAAGACAAGTTATCACGTTTTCTTTCATTTTCTATTCATTGAAATATACTTTAATAATTATAAGTGTATGAATAAATCTAGTTTATTATGATACATAAGGGAAAAATTAATTAATAATTATTATATTTAATCTTATACAAATATTATAATGTTCACAAGAGATTTATTATTTGTATACGGATTATTATACAAATTAATTCTAAAATATCTACCATTATTTTTATTTTTATTCTTTTATTTGTATTATAATATTTTTCGGTTGTTATTTTATATTATTCTTGTATTTTATTGTTGTTATTTTATGTGTTACTATTTTGCATGCACAACGAAGAGTGTCTATCACATTGTTATTGTGTCTAATACATCTATATCATCATAATATATCATACGGGGGTATAGATTTCAGTGATTGATTGAGTAAGCTGAACTTTAACCTCTATTCTGCTGTCTTTGAGTTTATTTTCTCCGTTCAGGATGTAGTTAACGACAGACCAACTTCTGCAACATCGGCCCGGATACCTAGTCTGTCGTATGCACACCTTTTTGTAGCTATCTAGGCCGTAGATCTGTATCGGAGTCATGATACGTTAGCTATCGTGCGACGTTGTAAGCAACCTAGTTATATCCAGGTATGTGCTTATTGGTATATACTACTACCTTAGTATTACTATACTATGCTATTGTTAATATTGATATGTTAATATTGATTTCACGATTATTATTAGGATTATCCTTTATATTATTATACATGTTATTATTTCGTTGTTATTAGATATCGTATGTTATATCTAAAAGTAAACCCTACACACAAGCATACACTCACACATTCACTCACACATACATTATGAGAGCGTATAGAAGAGCCTAGAAGCCCGCACACCCCTAAGCATTATGCACAGCGCTATCTAGCGAGTGAAGGTAACCTGTTTCTCAAACTCTTGCATTCTCATCAGTGTAGACCTGTTGAACATCTGCTGCAGGTAGAGGCTGACGTTTTTGTATACGGGGGGCGATGGGGACACCACGAAACGGACGTATTCCGGTCCTGGGCGGTAGTAGTAGTAGTAGTAGTAGTAGTAGTAGTAGTAGTAGTAGTAGTAGTAGTAGTAGTAGTAGTAGTAGTAGTAGTAGTAGTAGTAGTAGTAGTAGTAGTAGTAGTAGTAGTAGTAGTAGTAGTAGTAGTAGTAGTAGTAGTAGTAGTAGTAGTAGTAATAGTAGTAGTAGTAGTAGTAGTAGTAGTAGTGGAATGTAGTAGTAAATACATATTTCGGAAGTGATATATAAAGTAATGATGACATCCTTAATAAAAAATAAAATAAAATAATAAGAATTAATTGTATGGAAATGTGTTATAGTATATTAAAGCTCAGTTCATAAAAGAAGTTAGTCCAGTTAAAATAAGTGTGTGTGGAGATATGTAATTATAATTATAAATGTAATACTTTATTCAAACACTTCAATATATGACATATCACAAAAGTGTATAGACAATGTAATAATAACAAATCAATAATCAGCAAACACAGTACCAATAATGTGTATTGGAGTATGTATGTATATGTAAAAAATACTACGTAATGAATATAATATATATATTTTGTAACGCAATGTATTCTACGCTTATATTTGTGTGTGTATATATATATATATATATATTTGTATGTGTATTTGTATGTTTATAATTTGTTACGTCAATTCCCAAACTCTAATTATTAATATATATATATATATATATATATATATATTATGATTTAATGAATTTGTTGCCTATATATAAACGTTAGAAACAATAACTTCTGGTTAACATCACGCTCGCTAACGAACATAGACGAGGGTATAACTAACGTGCGATATCACAGAACACAGTATCCGATGTCAGTTCGCGTTTGTTCCTGTATTAGCGATACTGAGTTACCGTCCGTAGTGATTAATCAACGACTAACACACACACAGATTACAGTTCATTAGTTATTCAATATCTACTTATATAATTAATCTATTTGCATATATATATATATATGTATATATATGTATATATATATATATATTTATTTTTAAAAAATGACCATTATAATATCAACTCAACATTCATGGAGTTAATTTATATAATTAAACATTGTTAAAATAGTATTAAATAACTTTTTTATATAATATTAAATATAATAATGAATACTTATATAATCGAATATAAATACTTCCATGAGCTAATAATTTAGTTATGTAATACATATTCATACATTACATTTGATACCAAGTGTAATTATATAGCTTTATTTTAATTCATAAGAAAAGTTGAACTAGATACATTTTAAATAAAATTAAATATTATAAATTAAAAATAATAAATAATAAATATATAAATAATAAATGTCAATTAGAGAAGTGTATTCGAGTAAACCTTGTGATGTCTGTGGATGTCCATTTCAAGATATTGTCATACGTGTAGATCTTATTGGATAGGTCGGTACCTCTGACACTGAAACCCTTATCATGAATGTATTCTAGTGTTAGTGCATCGCGTTAGTGTCATTTTATATGTTTTAATAATGTTAACAATTTATATAACAATATGCTTCTTCCTCTTTTATGAATGAGAGAGAGAGAGAGAGAGAGAGAGAGAGAGAGAGAGAAAGAGATTGAAATTGACTGGGCACTTATGTATACCTTCACCAAACTATTATTGCATAATAACATCAATATTGATTACGTAACAATTAAACAATAGAAGAATAGAACAATAGAAGTTATTGAAAATAAAACCAATAACCAAAACTATGAAATATCATAACATAATTATATTACCTATCCATTTAAATGTACCTGTTTTAAATAAATATAAATATAAAAATTCGATTTTACTTTAACAAGGCGTGTATATAATATGTATATAATTGATAGATATATCCATATATGTAATATTTATTAAGTATTAATTTATATTAGAATTAGGCAGATAAAATAAATACTATAATAAACATTAATGTAAAATTCAAAATAAATGTCTTATATGTTATATAGGTGTATTAATTTTTAATATTTAAACAAAAATTTCTAATTTTATTGAATTATAATTTATAAATGAAAATAATATTATATATAGAGTATATACACACTATATATATATAATAATATATTTAAATTTGTCCAAAGAATTAATTAAAATTGTATATAAATATCTGTATTATTTTATCTTATACATTTATTTTAATTCTTATTTTCTGTAACATTTTAAGTACTATACATATCATAATCATTATCATTAACCATTATATCATCGTCATCATTATAATTATCATTAAACATATCTTTATTATCGTAATTAATATTAAATGATTATTAGTTGCATTACTCATCACACATGAGAGCTAGTTACGAACAATGCGAGGATCTGAGGTATCCAGCGGAAGTGTCGCCGAGTATTTCCACGTTAGCAGAAGACATGTGGATGTCAGCAACCCGACGAACACTAACGGAACGATCGTATATCTCGCCAGCAAGTCGCTATATCTAGAGAGGTGGGTAGTCGGGACGCGCGTTAAACGCTTATATTGAATGTATAAGCGTCGAGGCTTTAGTATTGTTTATTAGAACACGTCGATAATATGTAACATCGAGAGATGGTCTATATATATAGCAGGTATACAATGATTCGTGAGGGGCTATATATATAATTATATTGTAAGCTGAAGTAGAATGATAATGGAATAGTCCATTATCATTCATTAGGGGGGTGTAATATTTTTTATTTTTGTTATGTTGGCATTTTATTTTGGTGGAGTCCTTTCATCCCATCCAGGAACTTAGATAAAGTTTTCACGTATAACCATATATGGATCTAATATACCTTCGAAGCCGCTCTCTTATTAAGGCATCTATGGCCTCTATTTAATGAGAGGCGATTATTTATTTATATAAATTTATATAAGATCACTTCTAAATAATATTTGTAGACCTATTTCATTGTTCCAGATGAGGCTATCAATCGCGTCTTACTATTTGTGTATCTGATGACTTAGCCAACTGAACCACATAAGCTATTATATATATACATTATTAAAATCGTGAAATGTTCATAGTATTATCAAAGATTTTTCTAAGGAAAGATATAACACTTACGCGAAATCGTGTTATTCGAATTTGTATACAAAATACCCCAGTACCACCTATATCGGGTTACTTTTAGGAACCATGTATTGTTTATAATGTAAATTCGTATCAAACTATACAATTTTAAAATTTAAATAATATGCTTTAAATTAATATTTATATGATGAAAACAATGTATTCATTACTAATATGTAACAAACAAATATGATATATATGTTTTAAATGCTATAAGTATATATTTAGTGAGTAAAAGCTAATTTATATTGCATGTTACTTAATAGAGCAATGAAAACATTTTTGTATGATAACAGAGCCGAACCTAAATAAATTTCAGTGATTCGATACTACTGCTAGCAGCAGCATTGGGTATTACTAAATTACGTAGAATGCATAGGGAGTGTTATATCTTTGCTTCGCAAAATCTTTAGTATTATAGTGGTGGTTATGCAGAGAGTAATGATATATGTTACTGGTTATATGTATATCAACGTGATTCTTCCATCAGATGACATATAATCAGGGTGTATTGTGGGTATGCGCATCGCGTGTTTACATTACCTATCCAGTAGTGTCATACTGTTCCGCCATTTCAACTCATCTCGTACTGTTTAGGTATCGTGTATTAGTAAAATAGGAGCAATCGTGATATTCGAATGCGGTGTTATATATGTATGTTTTCATGAAGAAAATAGTATATGTGAAGTAAGAATTATATATTGAATTTAAATAAATTATAATTATAAGAGGTAGAGATATAACATGCATAGTATAACATAATAATTAATTATTAACTTATAAAATTCGTTGTACTTTTACTTATAATATAATATTACTTTATTGATATCAAATTCAGAATTTAATTAACAAAAAAAATAAATTTATTTAAGTTTAAAATTGTGTTTGCTTTATTCTATATATATATGCATAGTATGCATTGCATACTAATAATTATATTTACCGAATATTACCCTGTTTGTTTTGATTACGATTTATGCGGTCAAATTTAAAATACTCGTTTTGTTATTTGATACATGTAGTACATGATAAACTTAGACGAAGAATGAAAATAAAGTATATATTATGATATATATAAAATTAGTTGTTATTATAGTTTTAAATTATTTAGCGATATGTATAAAATATTTTAATTGACCTCAGTAATGGTATTCAAATAAATGGAGTCCATATTCGATAATCTCTCTAATAATAATTAGAATATATCTAATATATTCTTTATTGTAAATATCATATACAAAATATATATTTAATCCGAAGATTAATCATATTATAGAAATTATGATTATTATTATAGAATCTTAATTCTAAATTAATAACATATTAACTATACATTATTTTTAAAGTACTATTTATTACAAAATAATTATACATTTTATAATAAACTAATAGCAAGGACAGGATATCGGTTCGCTATCTCGGCAATGGTTACTTTTAATGTATTCCAAAACAGATATTGTATAATGGTATATTTATTTATATTTCAATGATTTAAATTTGATACAAAAATATCATAGATATTGATTTATTTGTGAAATTATATGTATTCGTAGTTTAAATGTTGTATTTTTATATACATATTTTATTAAAACATACAAATTATATATAAATTAGGTTTTAATTGGACAATTTTTTGTATAGTATTTATGTCAACATTCCAAATAATATAATGTGTATTAAATTATGAATTAAAAATAACCATAATATAATCATTGTTTAAAAAGTATTTTTACATTGATTTTTGTATCAAATTAAAATTTGTATTCCTGGACCATGATGCTATACTATAAAATCACTCATGTAAAATCAAAGATTCATAAAATATGATTTAGCAGACATACTGTCCTTTCTATTAGTATTGATTATAAATATAATAAATTTTATTAAAATTAATTATATACTAAGTATAATACTTAATTATTAAGTTAATAATTAAGTTAATTGTTTTTATGGTTACGGGTCATAACCGGATCGTAGGATCGTATATGAGGCGTGCGTCGAAAGAACGCAGCGTGTTTTTTCATATCAGTGACAAATTAAAGCTATATCTAAAAATACATATACATAGATATATCTAATATTACTATACTTTGATATTATCTATAGATACAATTAAATACATACATACGCTGTACTGTTATTATTACGTATACGGTATACTTACCATACGTATATAGTATATACTATATACTATATATATAAATATATATATATATATAATATAGTATATAATATAGTATATAACATATATAATATATAATATAGTATATAACATATATATATATATATAAATATATATATATATATATATATATATATATATATATATAAATATAATATAGTATATAACATATATAATATATAATATAGTATATAAGTTATATAATATAACACACACATATATATATATATATATATATATATATATAAATATAATATAATATAAATATAATATAGTATATAACATACATAATATAGTATATAAGTTATATAATATAACACATATATATATATACATATAAACATATATACTGTATTATGTATTATATATGTTATATACTATATTATATTTATATATATATGTTATTCATTTTAATTTTATTAAAAACTATAATATATATATAATTATATTATATATATATACTATTTATATAAATATATATTTATTATTTCATTTGAATTGATTTTAATTAGTTTGAATTGTTTTTTATTAATTCATTACTTTTAATATAATTGTATTACTTAATTTGAATTGATTTTAATTAATTTGAATTATTTTTATTAATTCATTTGAAATTAATTCATTTCATTATATAATTAAATCTAGTATGATTCTTCACTGATATGCATATAGGCGCAGTGTACTTTACACACACGCCCCATATTTAGATCCTGCGATCCGGTTATGACCCTCCCCCGTTTTTATGTATAATGATTAATGAATAAGTATAACTTATAATGTAATAATAACTATATTAAAAGTATGATAATCAAAATACAAAAATTAATAATTAAATTAGTAATTAAATTAATATATAATAATAATTATTATAACAATTATAAAAATTCAATTATTAATAATTAATTTAATTGTATACATTTTTAATAATTATTAATTAAAATACCGTATTATTGATATTTAACATAAACGATCTTCAATCTAAATATTAGTTCACGTAAAGTTTAATTAATATGATGTAAGTTGATAAATTCAAAGTTTAATAAACTTGAATACTATTTGTAACATGAGTTAACTATTTTATTTAATAAATATTATGGAAAGTATTAAATTTCAAATTATGTTATTATTTACATATACAAAGAATATAAAAGAAAATATAGTTATTTATAGGCCGAAAATTGAGCTAAATCCATAGCATCAATAGTTCGAATTTCGAATTTCGAACAACGAATTTCTTAATTATATATCTTAATTTCTTAGTTATCCATGTTATTTCTTAATATATTTGTTCAATAGCATAGAGCTAGAGAGAATTCATCTCTCTGACTCTATGTTCACTAGATGAAGATTCGTAAATATTTAAGTTATCATGGTTTTCTAAATATGGATATTGTAAAATATAATTGTATTGCATATTTATATATATATATATATATAACCTAGGTATAATAGCTATTATAATAGGATTCATTATAGATTCATATCAATTTTGTTTAGATTATTATTTAATATATTCTTTATTATACATATTAATATATATATATATATATATATATATATATATATATATATATATATAAGGTTATTAATCATTATTAATCAATCCTATCTAGGTTAATTATTAAAAGATAACATATAAAATAATATAATTCAATTATTTGTATTTATTAACTACTATTTAATAGAATCCGCCGAGCGCGTAGTCAGAAATAAGTTATAGATGGGAACTGTAACTAAATGTAATGTTGCTTATTTATACATATATGATATGATATGATATGATATGATATATATATATATAAGATAAACACGTAATGCGAATGATTAGTTTACTTTTCACGATAAGTTAATTTATAATATTGCATAATATTGAAAAATGTGTTATTTGCCCTCGGATTGTTAGATATTATTTTCTATATCTCGTGATGTAAATGATGCTCAAATATAAAGCATGATGCAGACTCAGTCTCAGTTACCTAAAGTCTCAACTCGGTTCGGCCTCGTTTAGTTATAGTCTCGGCTCGGAGTTGGCTCGTTATTTTCTGAAAATGAAAGTATTGGTTCGGCATCAAAAAGCTCGGTATTATTTACATCACTAGATACAAGTACATTATTATTCACTGAATCGTGAAGTTTGCACAGATAATTTGTTTTAAATTAATTTAATCAATTGATATAAATGTGAAATATATAAAAATGAGTATTAAAATTTATCTTTTAAAAAAGCATCATTTCGGCTTTGTTATATTTTGTAAAAGTCTCAACTCAGCTTGGGCTCATTTGGCTAGAGTTTTGGTTCGGCTTGGGCTCATTTTTTTCCGAAAATGAAATATTCGGAGCATCATCACTAACCCAATTTACATCACTAATCTCTACACTATTCTATACTTCATATTCATATTCATATTCCTATATATTTGTATAAGTTACATTTTAGTTTTAATTTGCTGATGTTATTCTATAGAATATAGTAACTACAGTTAATAGTGTATATTTAGCTTTATCATTGTTAATGTAACATACATGTTGATGTAGAAAGTTGATTTAATATTTAGTTAATTTTCGCATAAAGGACCTAGGGGAGAGCGGTGCAGATTGACTATAGGGGCAGGTTGAACCATCTCAATTATTTCTGATATTAACAAATATCTTAATGTAATTTTTAATACATGCATACACACATATATTTAGCATTATAATAACTCAACAATTATTTATTTAACTATTTAAAATATTATTTAATTATTAATATTTTATGAAAAACTCGTTAGTGAGTAATCGACAGTAAGTTTAAATTTGATATTATTAATATATTTTGTAATAACATAGCATTATAATGGTATATAAATAAAGTATATTTAATATACTATATATTATAAAATTAAAAATTAAAAAATTAACATTCACAAATTAATTAGATTACTTTTAAATATAATAGTGATATTGAGAGGTTGACCATAGTAAAAACGGGGCAGGTGGACCATCGGGTCAATCTGCCCCGTTTTCATTAAATATATTTATTTATTAATTTATTTAATTAATTACTTATTTAAATAATCCTAATAATAAACTAATTAATTAAATATATAATTTAGCAATTATTTTATTTATTAAATAATTTAAATAACTTATATTAATTTAAATAATGCATTATATACATGTACACTAACTATATATTGGGTGGATCTATTAATTAGTACTATTACTTACTACTTATTATATTACATAATAGGTTAATCTATTATTAAAAAATAATGATATTACCAGTGAGGTTCTCCCTGATATTACTAATTAATTATTTTATTAACTAATTAGTTGATACGAAGTTGTTAATTATTTAATTTTGTTATTTACCTTTTCATTAATATTATTGATAGATATTTAATAGATAGCAAAAATAATAAAAGAAAATTGAATGCTGGAGTATATATGCTGGATTAAAACATTGAGATGCTAACATCTCTATTAATCTAACCTCTCACCTTAAATGATTCATTAGTTTTGATATTAATATTGGTGCATAACTTGTAAATAAAACTTTGTGAATAACTAATAAAGATAAATATTTAACTTTAACTATTTAACTATGTTTATTTTTTAAATATATCTTTAATTTTGCATTTTTTTCTATCTGGTTCAATAGATTGCCCCATTAGATGGGGCAGGTTGAGCCAAATTAAAAAAAAATAATAATGTAATTATATAATTATTTATTTATCATTACACTGATGTGTGCATTTTTGTATTGGTCATAAACTATATTTATCTTATACACTTTATTTTATTAAAATATATTGATGAACATTATACATGTGTTTTTTAAAAAAACCGGATAAACCTGCCCCGCTCTCCCCTACATGCGAGAATTAACTACATATTAAAAAAAAGTCATAACACCGGACGGATAGACGGATACATTCAGTATTATTTCTGGTGTTATACAAGGGGACACACTTGTCCCATACCTCTTTATCATTGTTATTTGTAATATATCATGAGTAAAGCTCTAACTGGAAGGGAAGAAAATCTTGGTTTCCAACTAGGAAGAGACACAGCAGAAGGGTACCCATAATAGTCACCGAAATAGACTTTGCGGACGATAGATCCTTAGTTAGTGATGGTATACCATCTGCTTCCATTCTCTGCTTCCTCGATATATCGAGGAAGCAGAGAAGATGCTAAGAAGAATATATCAGAAAAATGTATAAGACTAAGCATGAATACAGGCAAGACAAATTACATGTCATACAACAACAACTAACAGTTTTATATCATGACTATAGATTGAACATATCTGAAAAGAGTTGAAGATTTCAAATGTCTCGGGGCATCGAAAAAGCAGCGAAAATTATGTCAAAATCAGAAAAGCGTAAGCTTGGAGAACCTACCACCAGATGAGAAATATCTGGAGTTCAAAACTCAGTAGGAAGTTCAAAATTCGGCTGATGATTGCAACTGTTGAATCCGTTCTGTTATACGGCTGTGAAACATGGACCCTAACAAACTCACTACTAAAAAAGCTGGATGGTACATATGCACAAATTCTGAGAATGGTTTAAAATATCCACTGGACACATAACATTAATAATGAAATACTATATGGGACACAAGAAAGATTATCGAACAAAATCAGAAGAAGAAGAATAAAGTTTGCCGGCCATTGCCTACGAAGAGAAGATGAGGTAGTTTCGGATATGGTTCTGTGGCAGCCAACCTATGGAACTAGAAGGCGAGGAAGACCACCTGATTCATACATAAATACTCTGGAGCGTGATACCGGTCTACGAGAAAATGACCTACGAGCGGCTATGATGAATTGTGATGTTTGGAAGTCAATAACTGTCCAGGAATCAATAAAAAGAATCCCAAAATAAGCAAGTAAGCAAATCAACTGTATATATATACATTGTAGGACATATACGTCTACCATCCTTTTCTAGTGAATATAATTGTAACTATAGTTACTGTTTATTTAAACTTTATAGTTGTACTCTATATTGATCTCGACATGACAATTTTCATTCTTTATGTTACATTTTTTTTATCAGCACTAATTTTAATTCCTTGTTCACCTATATATTCTGATAGCCTACCATCCCCTAGTTCTTCATTTGTACCAACAGCTATATCATGAACCTATATATATACATTATAATTACCTTATTTATTACCCTATGTGTTTATAGAGATAGTAATATCGATGTCATCGTATAGTTATCATCATATCGTTATATTAATTTGATTTGCCTTCTCCCACCGATAGATGTTGATAGCTCAGGATTATATAATGTTACTTACATTTATCTGTTGTTGGAAGTCATGAACGATCACCATTGGTAGTGAGTTGCTACTAGCAACCATACGTTGCTACTAGCAACCATACGTGTATCATACTAACCGCGGTTGTATTGAAGCTGTATACAGCACCAATGCTTCGAAGGACTTCACTGCTTCAGTTATGATATAGTATATTGAATTAACTTAAAGTACCTAATTTTATATTGGATTCCAAACGTGTTGCATTGTGCCATACTCCTTTTTACTGCGCGCAATAATATGCTTTTTTGAAGTTTGTGAAATCGTTATATAGGATAATATTATCTTACCTACATTATTTAATTTAATTTATTATATATATATATATATATATATATAAACTGCCTGTGTTTTTCAGTTGGCTAAGGCGTCAGACACATAATCAGTAGGACGCGAGTTCAATACTCGTCCGCCGGATGACGTCCGGACCATAAAAATGGGTCTTAAAATATTATTTAGAAGTGATCTTATATAATTATGTATACATAAATGATCGGCTCTCGTTAAACCATGGATGCCTTAACATGAGAGCTGCTTCGAAGGGACATTAGAGCTATATATGGTCGCAAGTGAAAACTTCATCTAAGTTCCTGGATAGGATGAAAGGACTCCACCAAATAAAAATAACAATACAAATATATATATATATATATATATATATACATTTATATACCTATATATTTATTAATGTATTTATGTTTCATCTGTAAATTACAGACTGTAATGTTATATTACTAATTTATCATCATAGTATATTGTAATAGGATTATATAATTTGTATATAGGCTATAGGCTACCTCAAATCTATAAATATTAGTATTTATGACATATTTATAGTAATATAACAAGCCATTACATTTATATAATTGTTGTATACATAGGAATACATATACAATTTATATTAACTAAAATGAATTCGAAAATTATAAAAATAAAATATTGGAAAATCACCTATATGCTACGTTAGATATATACATATTTTATAAATGTGTATATAATAAGGATTTTGGATCATATATTTATACACCAGTGGTTTAACACCACATATAATAATCAAAATATATTACCTTACAAATAACAAATTAACATATATTTACTCTATGAATATTATATGATGTTTTTGGGTTATTGATTTTGATTATAATTAGTTTGTAAAAATGTATTAACAAAGCTTGTTTTCGATGGAAAATATACAACCGAATAGTACTAATTTATATAATGTGGCAATATAAATATATATTTATATTAATATATTATATAATGACAAGCTATAGATATCTATTGTTATATATCTATATAGTTATATATATATATGTATATGTATATATATATATATATATATATATATATATATATATATATATATATCATATATAAAAGTATACTATTCTCACAATATATAGCTGTATATTTAATAATACTGGTGAGTTTGTTTAGTTTTGTTTACATTAGCAACGGTTAAAACAATACCAACCTGGCGCGTTCCATACACATATAAGCTGATATATATACGTTGATAGCGTACATGGTAGACTAGTATGCTCAGTAGCACATAACACTACACCTATGTCTATAATGTCTAGTATTGGCGTGTATTTAATATGTATATATTCGCTAATAGGGATATCACACGAAACAGGTAGGAAATAGGTAGGACATGTCCTATAGGACACAGCTGTGCATATGTAAACATATATATCGAAGTATGAGTCATGTTTTATGATACATGAACTCTATATTTTAATACAGCTGTATCTGGGACGAATCCATGGGGCCTATGTGCTACGTTAATATATTCGGATAATATGTATTATACAATATTTAGATATCCTCCTATTATGGAACAATTGCTATTAATGATTTCTCGTTGAACAAATAGATTTGTATTTTACCTAAAACTATAAATCTATGGTTGAGGGATACAAGAAGAATTATTGTATTATTGATTTTCCTACTACTATAACATATGTATTATATATATATATATATATATATATATATATATATATATATATATATATTTACATTTTATATACATAATTATTATATTTTAAAATATATACATTTTATTATTTAAATTAATTTTATATATTTAAAAATAAGCCAATAATTGGTTATATCCATAGGAGTTATATACTATTTGTTATGTTACATTATATAACCTATAGGGTGAAAGGGTATATATATATATAAACCCTTTCACCTACTTAATATATTATAATCTGACTAATTGACTCTGCAGTGGCAGACTCTACCCATGGGTATATATTTACATATAGCCGCATATATATATATATATATATATATATATATGTAGTTATTTTATAAACACATTACATTTCCTACAGCTTTGTATGAATAATGCTGCACACTACATAGCGAATACCTGCAATGACTCATATTATATGAGTCATATGCACTAATACAACTAATTGTGGCTTTGATACTGCACTAATAAAATAATATAGAACATATGTTCTATATATATAAAAATAATAAGATACAAATATATGTATATGATATTAAGAAATAAAAGTATAACAATTATATACATATTACGTAATATATATATATATATATACATATTATACTATCAACACTACATACTACTTAATATATGTAGTTATGTGATATTATAGTAAACAGTGCTCACCACCAACTTACAGTTACTGCCGACTACATGACGAGTTACTGCGATAAGGCTGTCCCTATCCCTACCTCAGGAAATGGTAGACTAGAGGTTAATATCGATGTGTTCTAGTGTATATATCATAGTATATATACTATAGTATACTATAGTATACCATAGTATATAATAATATACCATAGTATACTATAATAGTATTATTTTGCGAAATCATTACTTTATATAAAAGTATAATACTTTATATTATATTTACATTTTGTTATCTTGTTATTTTTATTTTGGTGGACTCCTTCAAAGCCATTCAGGAACTTTGATGACGTTTTTAATCATAATAATATGGTTCATATGATTGAACCTCAAGGTGAACCCGAATACCACTACCTGCATATCTGCCATATTATCAAACTCATATATAGCTATATATGTAGGCAGTTATATATATATAATATATATAATATATATATATATATATATAACTGCCTACATATATAGCTATATATTAGTTTGATAATATGGCAGATATGCAGATAGTGGTATTCGGGTTCACCTTGAGGTTCAATCATATGAACCATATTATTATGATTAAAAACGTCATCAAAGTTCCTGAATGGCTATTATATTATATATATATATATATATATATATACGTATATCATATTATCACATTATCATCTAAATCAATGTATCTGCAATACTTTATGATTTTTATATTAATATGAAATGTTCCTAAATTATACTACATATATTTATTATATTATTTATTTATATTACATTATTTATATTATATTATTTATATTACATATATATATAGTATAATAAATATATATATATATATATATATATATATATATATATATATATATATATGGTATATACAATACTTTTTCGGAGATTGATCCTAGGGAAAATCTTTGGTATATACCCTAATGGGTATATGTATACATATGAACCTAATTTAAGTTCATAAATAAATATACTAGATAGGTTAGACATACCTATGTTACTTTAGTATATGTAAGTAACTATTCATACTTATGCATATATATATATATATATATATATATATATATATGTAACTATAGTTACTTATAGTATACTCAAGGATACTATCCGTGGTATACTTATACGCATTAATGCTAATACGCCTATTTGACCTCTCTATATCCCTCTCCCCTCCTCGTCCAACCAGATCACGACCTCTCTGACCTACCCGACACTGATGGACTGTAGTACAATACTTCAAGTTTCCACAGGTTTCCAGATTCTTCTCCACTTCACCCGATTCAGACTCGAAACTAAACTCTCAGGTAACGCGGCCAGACACACGAAAATATTCGTCATTTTTTTCGAATAATAATCGCTGTTTATATATATCACTTTATATATCACTATTTATCATTATAGTGATCAAACATTTCAGATGTTTGCGCATATACCTACGTATCAGTATTACATACCCTATATGTGTATACAAATGGTATATTAGATATATCCATATATATATATATATATATATATATATATATATATATGTATATCTAGTACACCTATACACTCCTACACATAAATACAGTGTAAACAATTACAATTTAAAATATTATTTTAAGGTGTGTGCGTTGATAAACTTGAGATATACGACGGATCAGTAGTGGACACGTCAAGGCAACTCGGAGGTGGAGAACTATGCGGAACTAAAATGTGTTAGACCCCATTATAGTGTAGTAACCATGGTAACTATGTCGTCATGGTAATCATTTATCTGTTATATATATATATATATATATATATATATACATATATATACATATATATTATATATATATTATATCTATATAATATCCATATATACACGATAATATTATGCAGAACATACCCTACTTGGTTCGACCATTACTAAAGTATCATCACGTAATGCAAGTCTGTAAGCTCGACCCACCTAACTTACAAACTTACAACTATATTTGTCAAAGGTGATATTAAATAATACACTCATGAGTGTAATAATATCGCGATGTTAATATAGTGAGATACGCTAATAAACCCTTAGTAGTCGGCTCACCACATATGACAGAATGGGGCCTGTCGTTCTAAGAACATAACTTTTCGTAAGATTATCCTAGGACATTCCTTATCTATCTCCGTAATGATGTATAATATATAGTAGGGGAGAGCGGGGAAGGTTGGCTATAGGTGCAGGTTGAGCCATCTCAATTATTTCTGCTATTAATAAATATCTTAATGTAATTTGTAGTACATGTATACACAGTGTGTATTACATACCTATATTTAGCATTATTATAACAACTCAACAATTATTTATTTTAACTATTTAACATATTATTTATTTTAACTATTTAAAATATTATTTAATTATTAATATTTTATGAAAAACTGGTTGGTAGGACAGTAAGTTTAAATTTGATATTATTAATATATTTTGTAATAACATAGCATTATTAATGGTATATAAATAAAGTATATTTAATATACTATATATTATAAAATAAAAAATAAAAAATTATCATTCACAAATTAATTAGATTACTTTTATATATATTAGTGATATGTGGTAGGTTGATCATAGGGTCAATCTGCCCAGTTTATCATTAAGCATATTTATTTATTAATTTATTTAATTAATGACTTATTTCAATAATAATAATAATCTATAGATTATTATTATTATTATAATTAATTTAATATATAATTGAGTAATTACTTTAAATAATTAAATAATTGGTTTATATGCTAGATAAAACATATAGCATATAACCTCTCTCCTAATATAATCTATCGAATTAAGTTTCATTAGTTTTGATATTAATCTTGTTACAATATACTTGTTAATAGTTAATAAATAAAAATATATAACTTTAACTATGTTTATTTTTTAAATATATCTTTATTTTGTATTTTATCTACCTGGCTTAATCTACCCCATTAGACGGGGCAGGTTGAGCCAAATCAAAAAAAATAATAATGTAATTATATAATTAATTATTTAACATTACACTGATTTATGAATGTTTTTTATTGATCAAAAACTATATTTATCTTATGAACTTTATTTTATTAAAATATATTCATAACATTATTAGATATATGTTTTTTTTTTTATAAAAACCGGCTCAACATGCCCCGCTCTCCCGTACTATATATTATACAGTATCCTATGACAATACAGTATATGTCCTAAGAATAACTAAGATCCGGTGTATATTAGCTCATATAGTGAATATATACGACCACATTTACGCAATAACAGTCTACAGGCTGTTACGTAACACACTCACACCGTTATTACGTAACGATGACTCACTATTCACGCAGCCGAGTTCAACGTGACGTCATCGAGCAGCTCGGTGACCTTGAGATTCAGATCCGACTCCAGTGCCGGGTTCACCGGTTTCGCGCTGGTCTACACAGCCTTCCACTACGGTATGTCTACAGACGACATGGTAACACACACACACACGCACACACACACACACACGCACACACATACTAACCTGAACCGTATACCCACGCATGCGTATACTTATACACGCGTACGATGTACACATGTATGTTGTTGTTGTTGTTGTTGTTATTGGTTGTTGTTATATAAACGTACACAAAAGAAGCTCAACTTTATAAGTCAACAATGACAAATATTCACTTTTATATCAAAATGATCACATTATAATATTAATAACTATAGTTATAATGAGATATTTTATAATTCAATTTATTTGGGATTATCATATTATATTAACAGAAATTATATAATATATTGCAATAAAATATGTTTTAACACTGGGTTAACAAAATTAAATTGTTAATAAAATAATAGTAAACTGATATATATATATATATATATATATATATATATATATTACAAATAATAAATGACATTTATTCACTAATCCATTAATTCACAACCAGCACCCTGTACTGCTGGGGAATTCGACTGTAGGAATAACCTGTGCATCTCGACGGCAGCGAAATGCAATGAATACAATAATTGCGGTAACAATTATGATGAAAGTGGATGTGATGGTAATAGTCTTCTTTATGTACTTTATATATTTATAACGGTATTGCAATAGTGATAAGTATTAGCTATTATGCATATATATATATATATATATATATATATATATATATATATATATATGCATAATAGCTAATACGTATCACTATTATAATACTGTATATATATATATATATATATATATATATATATATATATATATATATAGATATATATTTATAATTATTATGATGTATGTATAATGGACATTTATTATTTGTACGATAATTCATTTTGATGACAACATATAGTAACCTATATATATATACTATTTCGATTTTTAAACCGATTTATATTCATAATATGATTATATTACACGTATAGTATATATTATATCCCATTATGAGTAGTATTTAAAACTGACAACCCTTCTAATTGATCGCAGTGGCCACATCATTAGCTAACTCTTCTGGCAAGAAGTTCGGAATGTATGTAGGTCTATCCGTAGTTCTGCTGATTGTGCTTGCGTTTCTAACGTGGAGATTATGCCTAGTGTACGAGGTTGGTGATACACCTTTAACATGTATTCGATGTGTGTTATTGATTGATTGATTGATTGACAGTTTATCTAAACACTTACATACATCATAAATGGTTTCTCAAAAGTGTATATATATATATATATAGAATACAAATAATAAATAGGTAAAACAATAAATACCATTACACCGTACGGAACTTAATAAATAAAATAATAATGACACAAAATATTAGTATTAAATGTTACCACCTGATATAAATTGTTGTATATATTTAATGAATGTTTTATGCTATTTTATGGATCTAATATAGGGTGGGAGTGAATTCCATAGTTTTGTAACCATATAAATCAGTGCCCGAGTATTCATTTTTGAGGGACGGAGAATAGGGGTAGATAGTAGAGGTGTATGGTTTCTAAGAGATGTGAGAGAAGATATTTTTACTATAGAAGCAGAAATATAGTAGGGGTAATTCGAAGAGTAAATTGAAGAAACAAAATTTAGTTTTATAATTGTATAAATTTATAAAATATAAATATATTAATAAATACTGCATATATTATATATTAAATTATAACTATAACTATATAACTATTTTTATTTATAAATAATATATATAGGAAACATACCATATTTATATAATATTACCTAATATTTGTATAACATAATACCATAACCACCTTGGACTTATGGAACTATAGTTCTAAGAAAGTATTAACCGGCTTCTTTAATTATAATTTTATTCACTCCCATATATGGTCCCTATAGGGACATTTTGTATCGTCTACTTCCCTTCCCGATTTAACCATGCTATTATTTAAATAGTTAAAGCTAATATATAATATAAATAAAATATTGTAATCAAATTAATAATAATTTAACACATTAAATAACGTTATCGTTTAGAAATGGAATCAACACAGATGGATGAAGAACAATCGAGTGGACCAGGAAGTTGACATTGTTAATAACTAATTATCTTATAATACCATAACATAGTATTATTTAATAATATATAGTAGTGATGTAAATGATGACGATTTTTATAATATCGAGCTGAGACTTTTGGTTATTGATGCCGAGCTGAGACTTTCATTTTCGGAAAAAAAAACTTTTTTTGAAGTTGAAATCCTAATTTTTATATAATTCATATTTACATCGATTTTAAAAAACTTATCGGCGGCCAAATTCGGTTTTCAGTGAATAGTAATGTAAATTTCATCTTGTTATGCAAATAATGCAGAACTTTTAATGCCGAGACTTTTGGTTATTTATGCCGAGCCGAGACTTCATTAAACAAATAATGAGCCTGAACCGAGCTGAGACTCTAACCAAATGATCCCGATCAGAGTAGATAGTGTATACACCTATAGGTCACCGAGACTGCTATTGCATAGATTCTTTAGAGTTAGCATCATTTACATCACTAATATATACACACATTAATAGTAAATAAGCATTTAGATATAACTATATTATTATCAAGGTAAATTTAATGTATACTAATAAGATACGTGAGGGGGTTTTGGTCACTTGGACTAATATTGGTCCCTTACTAAAAACAATAATGTCTCTATAAATTTTAAATTGTATATTATAATATTTTAAAACCGTAAGTGCAATATATTAATCTAATATATGTGTATTTGCGAATTTAATCATCTACTGTTCGATATATATTTCGATTTTTAAATTAGGTAATACATTTAGCGATTTTTCAATTAGGTAATACATTTATATATTAAATATACATTAAATATAATTAATATAATATTATAAAAGTAATATATGAAATACAATTGTTCGTAGGGTTCGCGGGTGTTTTGGTCAATAGTTTCGAATTTCCGATAGACACAACCACATATTATCAAGCAATATAATTAGCGATTTAATTAAATTGTTATCACTTTATTAGATATAAGTATTACATAATATAACAGTATAGTCGCACGCAAATGGGTTTCAAATACTTTATAAGCTAAGTACACTTTGTAAAAACGTATTCATCTCAACACTATTAATTATTATTTATTTAAAATAACTATTAAAATATTATGCATAAATACAACACATTGGTATACAATTCTATGTTAAATTCTATTTCGTATGTGAATGACGTACACTACTCTTATTTTAGTAATAACTTTCTGCGCCTAAGCATTTGTATTCTATACGATTTTACAAGACGCTATAATGGGTATTCCTTTCACGAGAACAGTTAGGACACTATAGGTACGCCAGAATAAACCTCAGGTAAGGACATCTATTTATTTACAGAAACAATTACAATATTATGTATATATATATATATATACTATATAATATTGGTATTAACCCTTTGAAGTCCCACATGTCATTAATCGTCACTTAATTTGTATTATTTAATGATTTTTCGTTTGGTAAAAATAAATGAATATTATAAAAAACTCAGTATTTGAATTATATTATTAAACACGATTATATATGTAATAATAACAAATACATTGGATAGGTTTTTATTAAAAATGTTATATCTTATATATTGAGTAGTATGTTAAAATACAATATAATATAACATTTAATATGAAAATACTTAAATTAACTAAATAAATATATTAATTATACATACAAAAACATCAGTTTATTATTAAGTAGAATGTTATAAACATTGTATCTATAAGAATCTATATCATAATATTTTATTATATTATAGTATTTATTATTTGCAATATGATACTATTTTGAAATATATATTAATTCTAATTATTCTAATTAAGTATATTTTATAATACAAATTTCAAAATAGTATTATATCATATATGATATTGCGAATAATAATTAAATTAATTTTTTTCCAGATTTATATAATATATTATATACTTTATGAATTATATGAATAATATATAATTATCAATATTTGAATACGAATAATCATTTTGTAAAAATGCATAGACTTTTTGTTAAATATACATTATTTTCCACACTTGATTAAAAATGGCTTGGACTCAAAGAGTTAATGTATAAATATAATCACATAATCACATGGACAAATATATAAATATATATATATATATATATATAGATATATATATTATAGTATTGTATAGTATATATGTATATACAATGTTGTATACTTTTAAAATATATCATTAATTAAATACATTTTTATTACTGAATTAAGATTAAATATATATATATATATATATATATATAGAATTATAGAACTTATAGAATTATATATAAATATATATATATATATATATATATATATATATTATAACTAAATATATACTGAACGGCATTCTTTAATTAGCGGTTTATATTGTGAATTATTTATTTTCGGTATATATATATCATTATATATAATGTGTACGTTTATTTACTGGTGGCATCGCCATTAGTAACCGCGGTTAGAAATATCTTCATTATGAGGTACATGCTGTTGAGGTATATCAGTATATATAAGACTTGCTTTATTCTTCATATTTATTCCAACTTATAGAATTATATAAATATATAACAACTACTTATTAAGTAGGTATACATAAATATTCTATAAAGTAACCTAATACGGATACTTTAACAATAAATGGTCTTAACATTTTAAGACTTAATATTGTTATTAAAAATTACAATATATTAATATTATATGATTATAGATATTATTTTGATTTTTAAATTTTATTTAATCTTTTTATTCAATTGATAACGGGGATGTCCGTATTCGGTACCCATGTCTGAATACAGATACTATGTTTTATAATACGGACACACTATATACCACTAGATAAACTATATATTATTGATGAACCAAACAGATAAATTACAATTACATTATTTATAATTAATGTTATGAATAATTTAATATAATTTAATTAGTAATTAATTGATCTATTTTTAATATTAAAAAAAATAAATTAATTGAAGTTAAGTATCTAAATAATAATATTTTTAGATTTAGATTCATTGGTAACTATATATTATAACATACGTGATTTTTACGAAAAGCAGAATAGTTCACACGATGCGTGCTGATTGGTTATAAGGTATCAGTATTAAGACATTTAGAGTATCCGTACTATAGTAAATCCCTATAGTAAATCCCTATAGGGATTTATATGACCTATATATATATGCTTATAACTTAATTAATATTTGATAATAAATATAGAAAGTATGTATATAATGTTTATAATATTCTAGTTTTGAATACTATAATGTTATATTTTACAACGATGCATTTGTATATTCTTGAGAAGGTTTTAAATTGACATTTTTGTTAATTTTTGTTTAAAATTTTGAAGTTTTACGTTAACGTAATAAAAAAATCAGTTTATTGGATATATCAGCACTATTTTGAATAATTTAAAAATAAAAAATACTTATTTAGACTATTTATATAAGTATGGATATTTTATTCATTAAACATTGTTTTGTAGGATTTATGGTTTTTGAGATACCAATAGTGTCCGTATTCTGGCACTGTCCGTATTCGGTTACATTCCCCTATGCATGCAATTAGTTAATAATTTTGTTAATAATTTAAATAAGTATAAAATAAGTATACTGTATAATTAATATGGTATCTTATATTTTTCTTAGGAAATGTATGATATTTCCAAAAAATTAATAGTTGAATAAAAACTAGAGCTGATTGAGCAAGATATTTTAAATTTTGAATTCAGTGTCAAAAAGTAGCCTAAGATTCATATTTAGTTAAGAAACCATTGCCAACAAAAATGATACACACCAGTGATATATATATATATAGTGTATACAATATATTATTGTAAAGAAAATATATAAAAATATATACATAATACTATAAATATGACTATAGTCATATAATTAAATTATTCATAGTTATATTTAAGTTAACAAATAATTGCATTAATACTATATTGAATTTGAATAACAATATATTAATTTAAATATAATAATTTTATATGTACATTTTTTTTATATTCATATATATATATATTGTATACAATATAATATATATTAATATGGTTATTAAATATTATAGGAACTTCAACATTTATAGATGCATATATGCTGTTATAGCAAAACTAGACTGGTTTAATTCCAGGTTAATAGTATACAACATATATTTAACAAATATTTAATACAAATATATAATTTAACAATACATTAATTATGTAAAATTTAAATATACTAATTTTAAATGTAATGTTATTTATATTCATATTATATATATATATATATACAATATAATAGGTATATAGTAATACATTTATTAAATATGATAGGAACTTCAACCTTTATGCAGTTAGATCAAAACTTTGCAGGTGTAATACCAGGTTAATAGTATACTATTATATATTTATTGTATATGTTGTATATATATATTATTTAAAAATTAATTTATACAAACTTATATATAATTATATTAATAATTACATATAGGTACATATAATATTAATAGTTTGTTTTAAATATGTTACAAATATATATTCATTAATTATATTACATTTAAATATCAATACATTTATTATATTAAATTTAATGTAATAATATATATGTAATATATATATATATATATATATATATATATATATATATATAATATACAATATAATATATTAAAATATCAATTAAATATTATAGGAACTTCAACCTTTATTCAGTTATATCAAAACTCTTCCGGTTTAATATTAGGTTATTAATCTATACTATTAGTATACATAATATTATTTTTAAGAAAATACACATAGAGAACGAATTTACACTTCATTCTCTGTGGTTATATGTATAGAATTATAGTTAAACAAATACAGATTATATCATACATTATAGTTTAACAAAAAAACTATTTTTATATGTCTTAATGATATTTGTATTCATATATTTATTTTAATTTTAATTTATTAATTTCACATATACTGCATTTTTAATTATTACATACACACACATACAAACAAATATATACATACATAAATATATATATATACACATATATATATATATATATATTAATATATTAATACAAAAACGAAAAACTCTTATAAATATGTTAGGGATCATTCAGATCAAAAACATTTTAAATTTTAATAATAATCTCACTAAAATAAATTGGTCTTTCATTTTAACTCAATCTGATATTCATATCTTTTACAAATTATATTTCTACATTAACTAAATGCATATAATATATATTGTCCAATAAAAAAAGTTAAAATTAAATCTGGAGTTTTTGATAAACCATGGTTAAACCCATAGAGATCGAAGTGACTTCGTTCTTTATGGTTAGCCTCTTCCATCATTACATGTATAGGTAAAAAGTATAAAATGTATACACAATCTTTAAATAATCATTCACTAATGTATATACAAATTATAAAATTATTTATAAAAATATTAAAATATACAGAGAAAATATAAAAAATAATACTATTAAATATGTCGTACTTTAAATACAGTTATGGGTAATAAATTATTACTAATAATACAAAATCAAGAACTATTATTGTTAATAAATTAACAGATTTACAAAATGCTAATATGTTCAACTCATATTTTTCAAATATTAGGTTAATTAAATAAAATATATAATACTCTAATACAAATATATATGACATATTACTAGTAATAATAGTTCACTTTTTATAAATCCTGATTCAAAAATTGAAATTGAAAATATTGTTTTTAATTGTGATGCAAAATATTGTACTGATGCCCATGATTTTACCTTTTTTTTTAATATGTAACATTATTTTATATATTAGTAATATTTATCAATTTTATTAAATAAAATAATTGAATATGGTGTTTACCCTGATGTACTTAACATCTAAAGTTATCATTTTATATAAAAAAGGAAATCAAAATTATTGCTCGAATTATAGACTAATATAATTAACGTCACAATTTTCAAAATTATTTGAAAACATTTTAAATGATATAATGTTTAATTTTTAGGTACAAATTCTTTAATACATAATTCTCAATTTGGATGTTAAAAATATATATCAACATGTGATGATTTGATACATTATATTGATTACTAAAATATCAATCATAAATTATTTATATCCATAATATCGATTGATTTAAAAAAGGTTTTAGACACTTTAAATCATGACATTTTATTAAACAAATTATACATATATTTATGGTTCCAAAGGTATCACTTTATCACTATTAAAAAGTTATTTGAAAAATAGGTATCAATATGTATGCTATAATAATACCAATTCTAAAATACTTCCGATTCAAGTCTCATAATTTAAATGATCGTTTTAATATGTGACTGGCTTTGCGGTAATAAGCTTGTCCTTAATATTGAAAAGACAAAATTAAGTGTATTCCATCGCACAAGAGTTAAACATAAATAAAATAAAAATAAATAATATATATATTACTATAGTCATACAAAAATCAACTAATTTTAAATTCCTAGGCATTTTAATTGACGAAAATCGTAATTGGACAATGTAAATAAATAATATTAAAAATAAACTTTACTATGTACTTAATTTACTACATAAATTAGATATACATATCAATTTAATATTAATACTTTAGTTATGCTTAATTTTTATTTTTTTCATAGTAAAATTAATTATTGTTCTATTATATGGGGAAGTACTTACGCTAGCAATATAAAATGCATTCACATTTTACAAAATAAATGTATGAGAGCAATATATAAACTTGATAATAAAACCAATATTGATTACGTTTTTATATGACATAAAATACTTAAATTTAAAGATGTAATAAATATATCTATTTATAAATATATATATATATATATATAGAATACACAACACGAATTATTTGCATGGTTTAATTTGTATGTTATTTACCCATAATAGCTCCTTTTATACTTTTCGGTTAAATAGAACATTCTTAAAACCAAAATAAGATTTTAACATGATACATTTAGTATTCGTTACAAAAGCGCATGTTTATGGAATTATTTTTTTCCATCTCATCTTTAACTAATTTGAAAACTTGTAATAAACACATGTTTTTAAATAATTATATCCTGTCACCTACACCTGCTTATCTGTATTGTTTGTACTTTAATATATACCGTTACATTTCCTTCTTTTTAGCTCTTTAACATTTTTCGTATTGTATAGATATTTGTTATATTTTTATCCTCAAAGCTTAAATCCTTACTTTGGGTTTTCTTTGATTTTTATTGTTTATCTTATTTATTATTTTGGTAGATTTTTACATTTTTTAAATATTTTATTATATATTTGTATTATATTATTATTATTATATTATTACATGATGATATTCATGGTATTGAGAGTTAACTTTTATTTTATTGTATTAATATTTTTATGAGACAGAACACGAATGAACAAAATATAATTATAAAATATTTATACTCGAGTATAAAGATCTTTATATTTATTTGTTTTTTTATTAGTTCTCTCATTACCAATATCTGGTTGGTATCTCGATAAGTTCAATATAAATTCTATGTCATACATGGGTTTTTGATATCGGTCATCAACTAAATCTGATATTATTATTATTATATATATATACTTATCTATACTTAAATATACTTATATACTTGTATATACCTATCTATACATATATATATATATATATATATATATATATATATATATATATATATATATATATATATATATATATATATGTATACATATATTGATATATCTATTAAATATTATAGGAACACCCCTAGATGCATATATTCAGTTAAAAAGATAAAGAAGAGAAATCTAGGCTGGTTTAATGTCAGGTAAATAGTAAACTATATATTATTATAAAGAAAATATATGAAAATTGTAATCAATTATAAAAATATTAATATATACGGAATTCTATAAATAATTATACCTATTAATATATTAATATATAGTATATGATTATTAAAAAAAAATGTAATATATAATGTATAATTGTATATATATATTATTTTTTATTCTGTTGAATTATATAGAATTAAATTAGATTAATGGGATTCACGGTCTTTAAATTTCAATGTATTAGATAGGACATTTTAAAAAAAATTCAAAATCTCATAAAATAATTAATATATTATGTTAATTATTCTTTAGAATGATTAAATGATGAGAATATTAATTAATAAAATATTAGCATTTTAAAAAAAGTAAAAAATTGGATCAAAATGAATATTTATTTTTTTAATTTTATTAGTAATTTTAAATTGTATTCCTATCAATTATATATCTAATCACAAATATGTCCTGTTGATACAATATACGTATAGTATTAAACATAATTTTAACATTTGACCATGTTTAGTTAATTATTGACTGAGAAATAGTAAATTTCATAAGAATAAAAAATATTTTGAGATAATTGATGTTACAAAATGTCTATATTATTTATAATGAAATTACTTGTTATTATTACTAATATTATATAATAGATTTTCGGTAGAATTGTATTGAATTAAAATAACGTACTATTTTTTATTATCAATAATATTTTCCACATTAATTATTTTAATAGTATTAATTTAATTTAACCTTTATTGTGTTAAGGATCTCTAGATTAACAATAATTAATTAAATATAAATTAATATATATAATATATATATAATAATATATATATAACTATTATTGATACCTACTAATATAATACATATATCGTTATACAAGTAGACATATCAATCATTACAGGATCGCCCTAAAAAAGATTTTAAAGAAATAAAGAGGACATAATAATTACAAAAATAAAACTGAAGATTACGAACACCAAAAAAGAATAATAAAACATCAAATTATAATAATTTTATTTGTACATGTTTAATTTGCGATGAATTGATTGATCCTATTTGATAAATTATTATATATAACTTTCTTTGTGGATTCAAGCCCCGTCCAGACCAATACAATAGGTCTTAAAATAATATTTAGAAGTGATTTTATATATTTGTGTATAACAAAATGGTCGTCTCTCGTTAAACCATGGATGCATTAACATGAGATCGGCTTCGAAGGAATATTTGAATCAGTTGGTTATAAGTGAAACATTCATACCAGTTCTAGGATGGGATGAAAGGACTCCACAAATAAATAATATATATATATATATATATATATATATATATTATCCTAAGTATTAGAGATACCTATGTCATATTATATCTTATAATTTTCTGTAATAGAAATAAATTAATGAAATATCAAACAAACACATTAATTATAAATAATATATATTAAATATATATATATATATATATATATATATATATACTTAATTTCTTATGAGTGAAAGTATAATATTTGTAAACTCGATGATACCAGTATTAGGTGTATAGTATACACTGTATATTAGGTGTATAATATACACTGTATACTATCAATGCTATACTAAGCGCGCGTATCGCATGATCTATTAATAGCCTTTGGATAGCCTATAGATTGCGTCACTATTTCACTATGACTCATCAACGTTACCTACGCGTACTCAAGGTCTCCAGAATGCAGTACCCGATCACGGAGAAGTACTATTGGAAGTACGACGACCACCACGGAGGAGGAGATGGAGGAGGAGGAGGAGGAGGAGGAGGAGATGGAGGAGGAGGGTATGATCAACAACCCGAGAACACACGCACCGAGATACGAGTACACTCTTCATCGATAGCTTAGCTATGACGTAATGTTGTGTTGATACATGTTACGTAATAAGATAGTGTTATACTATAGTTATTATATAGGGCATACCTCTATATATCTCTAATATATAATATACTATAATGGCACATTTGGAAAATTATATATGTATATATAGTATGATATATCATTGTATACAATATATATATATATATTATCTTAAAATTTGTATATATATATTTATATATTAAATTTTACTTTATATATATATATATATATATATATATATATATATATATATATGTATATATATATATATTATATTTATGTACAAGCTCTAAAGTCTACGTATAGGTATATGGTCTTTATATGTATTCTTATGTATTACTCTATCATGTTGTCACATATGTGCATTATAAAGAGCTATTACATATTATCTTATTTAATCATAATATTTGATTATCGTAATCTAATAGCACGTGTTATCTTATCATTACTATTACTCCGCGATTGAATTGACATATGTTATACGTTTTATAATGTAATAGTACATAACATTCGTTCTACTTTAGCCTTTCGAGCGAGTGACAGCTACTTATCACATTATTTATTATAGTTCATTCCTAATGTTTTACAATTCTACATAGTATTATATTTCATAATACGTAATAAATACACGAATTGTTACCTATTCATATTTCTATATTTCAATAACTCTAGATCTATATGTATTGCATTAATGAATAAGAACATAATTACGTGTATCGTTATATTGTTGAGCTCGCTTTAACGTAACTATTATTAAAGTTATGTAATACTATATGTACTTTATTAACATAACACATTGTTACACCCATATTAACAAAACTAAACCTTGACAAATAAATCCTCTCCAACTACCGACCATTCACCAACTTATCAACGCTCTTCAAAAACTCCAGAACGAATTGTTGCCCGTTAACTAAATTCTTATCTCCACGAAAAGCATACATTAAACCCATATCAGAGTGCCTAAAGCAAGTAAACAAGTACTGAAACAGAAATTATATATATATATATCATTAATCACATTAAACATTCTGATGCATTATCACATGGTTCAGTGATCATTCTCCTTGATTTATCAGCTGCTTTCGATATCCTTGACCATAATATTCTTATAAACTGATTGTCCTATATAGAAATATATGGTACTGCACTCGATTTGTTAATATTATATCTAACAGATCGTTTTCTTTACCAAGTTAGCAGAAATTCTCTTATTTTTAAATCTCGTAGAGTTAATCGTGGGGTACCTCTTAGATATGTAATTGGTCTAATTCTGTTCAATATCTATCAACTTCCTTATTTAAAATTATTATAAAATTACCCCACTATAGACTAACACTCGTATGCAAATTACATACACTTACACTGTAGATTGACATACATTAAAATGACATAAATGTACTTAAAACTGCATTAATGATATATATACCTGGCTAACCAACAACTCATTATCACTAAACTGTCTTACAACTGAATCACTGCACATTAAAACACATACTCCTATATTCCTCTAGAACAAATTAACATTAACAATTAGAGTATTTGTCATGATGATGATGATGATGATGATATTGAGTTTATTAGCACTAAAATAGGGTCATGTAGACCCCTTCGCTCGTGCGGGAAGACAATAATAATAAAATAATAGTAATACGATAATAATTTGATAATAATATACATTCAATATACAACGGAAAAACAATAATAAACTGTTAATAAAGTTAAAAATCTTGGTATATTAATTCACCCCTTACTTAATTTTCATATTCAGACTAAATCACTATTAAAATAATCTAACAATATCCTGCATAACTTAGGAATCATAAGCCACATTAATTTAAACACCGCGAAACTTGTCGCCAAATCCATAATTCTACCGTACCTTGATTACTGCAAATCATGACTCTATGTCTGCTCACAATATATAATAAGTAATTTACAACGCATTAAAAAAATAAAAATTAAAGCAGCCATAAGATTCATCTTCAACATAGCTAAATATTCCAGAAAACATATATCCCCTTGTAAGAATAAAATTACAATGGCTGCCAATTAAACCCGTATACTTTATAAGTTTGCCTTACCATACACTTAGCTACTCACCACAACACAGCTGACTATCTCGCTAAATTACTTCATCCCAGTATAACTATATATGAACAAATACAAATTAAAATTCCAGTTCTATCAGATTTAACATCTGCCTAACATAAATATGTCTCCATATATGCTAACATATCTGGAATGATCTCCCTCACACTATACGATCAATTGAATCAACTTCAAGATTCAAGTTAAAGTTTAAGAAACTTCTGTTCTCATAATAAGTACATTATACTTGAAGAACGCCAGAAAATGTCCATAAAGATGTTTACGGAAGTTCCTAAACTAATTAGATAACAGGTAACATTGCAATATATAATATGACATTAAATACATTATTAAACATGTAATTATAATGTTTAACATATTTCTACACTCCTGAAATGTCATATATATATATATATATATATATATAGTATTTTGAATATTATTTTAAAGAATATTTATTATTTCTAAATTTAATTAAAAATGTTGTTTTAGTTTAACACATTAGTGAATTATTTGATATATTCATTATTATAGTTATTTTAACATATATATATTAATTATTTTATACATATATAATATAATATATAATATATTATCATTTTTTCTATCTACAGTTCTCATCTGAAATATATAACAGAATAACCAGACTATGGGCTTTTAAGTATCACACAAACACCCTACACGCATATATATAAATATAATTGCTATTAATTATGATAAACTAATTTTAGATGCAAATAATATTTGTAAATAGTCAATAGTAATATATTTTGTATTGAGTATATTTATTTCTGTATTAATCTTTATTTCTGTCTATCTAGATATTATAAATATATAATATCATATTTTTTTAATGGCAACTATTTATTAGAGTAAACAAACTCTTAATTTTATTTCTACTCTTGTGTGTTGTTCATCACTATTTTAACAGCAAGTAAACTATCTTTTTAAGGGTCTTGTCTTGAGATATTCTTGGAATGATCATTCTCGAATCTCGAAATTGTTAAATAATTGTTCTTTTAAATACTTATAACTTTTAATTTTTATTCTGTCAGATTATTCCATTTATTGAATCTCTTATAAAGTTATGTATATATATATGGAGTAAAATGGCAAGGCTTATGTATATATATTTTATATGTTAGAAATTATTATCTTGCCTCTATAGAAAGCGTGTATACATATAAATATATTTATATAGAGGGATAGTCAGGCGTAAATGTATAAACATGTATAAATGGACTCGCCCATTTATACATCTCGCGAAAATGGGGATGTTATATCAGAAATGCATAACATCTTTCCTTCTACCGAGTGAATAATTAGTAGGAGAGTGTTTATTATGACGACCAGATCTTACTGGTTGCGCCTGTTCCATTCACCTTCTTTTTGTGGACTTAGCAGGATACATACCGGTATGGTGATTCATTAATTATTCATTGATTCCATAAGGAGCTATAGTTTCAGTAGAGGAGTAGTTATTAGTCATATTTGACGCAGGGGTCAAAGGGTTAATTGAAAGGTGTTGATTGGTTAGCTTGGATATGTCATTTGATGAATAGTAATGTATTGTGGACAGATGGCATGCACTAGTCCATGGTACATACACGTAGAAGGTGTATTCTATTTGATGTTGTATTGTAGTTAGCTATACCATGCTACGATCTTATGTACGAAATAAGTATCTCATGGGATTGACATATCGCAATGACATATTTGAGGTTCATAGTTTTTACAATCTCTCCTAGGGGGTCATATTGTAGGCCAAATATGATTTAGTCTACGCAGTAATCACCGCGGTCATTGTATTTACATAGTTGTATATGTTTACGGCAGCCACGTACGTACGCATCAACTGACTCGTGTATCTTATTCAATATCGTATGCCATTTATTACGAACGCTTTTTGGATTGATATGGGATTCAAATAATCCTTCAATAAGTTTCCATGTACTATATAATGGCGTTATGTTATATTACTTAGGACTATATTCCTATTTATAGATTTTTCATATACCAGTATCCTTCATCTATATTCAGAGTATAACGACAATATTGTTCTCAACTTCAGAGAGAGAGAGAGATGTATATGGGTCATCGAGCTGTTAGGTATATGTTCTTTTAACATTTTAATTCTGAGAGTTTAATTAGAGGTAGGGAGTATTAGTAGTATATATTTGTGAGGTAGCAGATGTATTATCAGTAAATCACTGTCACCATGTTATAAAGTTATATATATATAAGGAGTAAAATGTCAAGGTTGGATATAGTTATGTTATGTATCCTCTCTATGGAAAGCATGTCTTTATAATATAAACTCGGCCTATATAGAGACCGTGACGTGCATAAATGGACTCGCCCATTTTGTTTATATATAAAATACATAACAGACTCCAATAATTAATAAACTATGTTCATGCTAGTAATTTTATTTATTTGGTATACAATATTATTTACTCTTTTTTTATGGTAGATTTTACATATATGTATATATATATATATATATATATACTTATTTATAAATTAATATATTTATACATATATATATATATATATATATATATACATATATTAATACTAAATATGTATTTAAGATCACATATATTAAAAATCGTATGTTTGTATATTTCAAAAAGTATTTATAAAATAAAAATGAATTAAATTAAATATTTGAAATAATAAATTTAATTATGTAAAAATAATGTTAATAATATTGAATAAACGCTTAATTAAAAATATAAAATATTTTACAAATTCACTTATTATTCATTATTCACTACTAACTTTATTATACAGTTAACATTTACGCACCTATTACTGATATTAATATCAACCGCCCGATAGTATCATGAACATCCCCAGTGTTATGATTACGATATTACTTATTGGATTATGTATTAACGACGGGAATGCATGCAATGACGTATTTTGTCGAATAACAAACAAACTTAAAGATGGCTACAACAGTTGGGTCGCAGTCAAGAATCTAGTGGTGATATGCCCTATGAACTCTGTCACGTGCAGTAATGATAAACTAGGCTATGGTTCACTCAGGAGATTTCTGAAAAAGCTCGACAAAGACGAAGATGGTGCAATTATATTCGCAGAAGGAGTGATGGAAACTTCAAATATGATTAATATAGGACTGAATAGGAAAGAAAGAGACTTTAATGTAATATTAAACCAAGAGCAAAGTTTTATTTCCTTCGTCGAAGCTTGGGATAAATGGACCCAAAGTGAAGGTTAGTGATTTATGTTTAGTTATATTCATTGATTACAAAATATGTATTACATTATTTATTATATACAATGATTGTGTGAAGTAAATACATGATACTTCCTATCTATGCAACGTAATTAATGTTATATTTAATATATATAATTCATGTCTCTCTGCTAGCATTAGTATCGCAATAACTGAAATATATTTAGGTTTGACGCGATTTTCATACAACAATGTTTTCATATTTCTATTAATTATTATTATTAATTAATTATTATTATTAATAATATTATTCTGTAAAATTATAATTGAATGTATACATGCAATATAAGTTATCCTTTACTCACTTCATAGATACGTATAGCATTTTAACCCATACTATCCTATTGATTTGTTATATATTAGTACACATTATATTAGTGCACATTTTGTTATAGTCATATAGTCTACATATCTATTACTATATTTAAGTTACACTTTATGATCAATATTCCTTTGTTCAAATAACGTACATTCATATAACACATAATTATTTCTCATAGTGTTTCATATGGATCAATACTTTAATATGTACTACTTATATTCTCATTATATATCCGCTAATGTAATCATTACAGATCATATACCTAACTATAGTCTAAAGACTCTATTGCAATATATATATATATATATATATATATATATATATATATTATTGTAATTGTATCAATAAGATCTTTAGCTTCTATATGGTTATTTTATTCTAAACAAATCTACGCCCGAGCTAATAAACTGTGATAGTTCATCTACAAATTGTATCATATACACATGTCTATAGATTACTTAGGTTCCTATAGATTTTTTATAACGGATTTATATTTACATTTAATCATAGTTAGGTATATGATAAACATATAGTTATTAAAAAATATAGATATTATATATTATTACTTATCTACAATATTTAATTTACACATAATCATAGTATGTTGCATTAATAATGTGTTAAAAACATATATATATATATATATATATATATATATATATATATATTATTTTAATTATTAATTCCATTAATTTTATATTATATTGCTCATTAATAACTTATTATATGTATATATATATATAAATATATATATATATATATATATATATATATATATTTTAATTATTTTTTTTATTTTTTGGTTTAAAGTTTTATTATATTTATATTTTACCATTACAATTTAAATACAATCTCCATAGTTACATTTTGTTATTACTATATTCATAATTTTTTTTCAACGGATGATCATAAGCTTTGCTTCAATATCTATCCGTGTTCTTATACCAAATTCTGAATTATATATATATATATATATATATATATATATATAATATATATATATATATATATATTATATATATACGTATAGAAACGATATATCGTCTATATTTATTATAATCTGACCGACATTTAAACTTCATTATCTGTATTGCATATTTCAAATGATCATATTTTAATAAAATAACTATAGTTATTACCTAAATTATGATTATCTAATATATATTTAACGTATTACGTATACATATTAATACGGATAACATATAATAGTTGTATTTGTAATAAACATACCCACACGTAAACAGTATACAGCTGGAGTAGTGACCAGATCGCTGCATGGGTCAGAGTTCAAATAAAGTCAACAAAATACGACGAGATTATCCGAGAAAAGAAGATAGACGGAAAGATACTGGTGAGACTAGCCGAGGATGAAAGCTTCATGAAGGAAGACCTTAACATCGAGAACACGGAAGATCTCGCCATCTTAAATAGTAATGCTATTCACTTACTAATGTTCGGAGAGAAAACTTGTTAGTTATAATTATGCCACGTCATCAATTTACACACATATTCATTTATTATATTCACTAAAATATATCTTATATTTGTGTATACTACTTAAGTATACATTATATTTACATTGTTTTGTTTACGATAAAGATTTTTTAGTATTTATTTGTTAGATATATTAACATTTAATTATACTATTTAAATATATTGTTTGTATTATATAAATAATTATATTTGTATATTAATTATATAGTAATGTATTAATATAATTATTTTAATTATAATAGTATGACAAAAATTATATTAATCTTTTCTAAATATTGAATATAATATTTATTTTACTTAATTATTATTATTATAATGCATTAATATAATTCCTAATAACATGGGTATTTAAGAATTATATAAATATTATCTTTCATCTATATTATTTATCAATTTATTGAATTATTACTAGTATCTTACGTATCATATTATATTCAATATCTTACACTTGCTAATTGTAATATGAATTCACAGGTACAAACATCGTTCAAAAGTTATATAAAAACCTTCTAATAGTAGGACCTAGGATTGTTATATTTTTATTAATAATTATGGAAGTGCACGCATTAATCAACAGTATAAAGGGTTATAAAATCCCTAATAACAATAAGAAATATAATGTCAATTCAATTAATTCAACTACATAAATTATTAAAGATGAATAATGGACAATAAATAAATATATATATATATAATGATGTATTCAAAATTATTGATATATTATATAATTTATATTTAGTATACTAAACTATAGTTTATGGGAATCAAAGGGTTAATATATTTTTAGTAAATTATTAGTTTATTATTAGTATATTATCAGTGTATTATTATTATTATATTATTATTGGACTATATATTGAACTATAGTCAAATATATAGTGTAATATTAACGTATATTAAAACTATATAAGTAAACATAATTACGCAAATGAGCATTACCAAATAATAATTAATGTTTTAAAGTAATTACATTGAATACCGATCAATTCCCTTACCATATATGATAATATATATTAAAAAATGCCTGTGTGGCTCAGTTGGCTAATACGTCAGATACACAATTGCAAAAAGCATACATGCTTAAGCAGTAGCTACTGTTAGGACACGGATTCGAGCCTCGTCCTGCCATTAATCAATTTTGTTAAATGGGTCTTAACATATTATTTAGAAGTGATCTTATATAATTGTGTATAAATAAATGATCGGTTCTCGTTAAAACCATGGATGCCTTAACACGAGAGCGGCTTCGAAGGGACGTTAGAGCCATATATGGTTATAAGTGAAAACTTCATCTAAGTTACTGGGTGGGATGAAATGACTTCACCAAATAACAATAATAATAACAATATATATGATAATATAGAGTTAGTACCTATTAGTGATGTAAATGATGCCAGTCATATCTAACGCATTGATGTAGTCTCAGTTTAAGTTACATACAGTTTCAGATCGGACTCGTTTTTTCCCGAAAATGAAAGTCGGATTGGTATCAATAACCAAAATATCGGCTCGGCATCAAAAATCTCAGTATTATTTACGTCACTAGATGAAATTGACATTATTATTCACTGAATACCGAAGTTGGCCTCCGATATTTTTTTAATTGATGTAAATGTGAAATATATAAAAATTAAATTATAATGTGAAATATATTAAAATATAATTTCAAATATGCACCTATTTCGGCTCGGTTATGTTTTGTTAGAGTCTTAACTATGCTTGGGCTCGTTTGGTAGATTTTCTAAAATAGTAGTGGGATACCTCTTAATTTCCGGGACTTGCCTAAAATATATTAACTTTAAAGGGTGTATCCATTACAACTTATAAGAAAATAGTTTTAAAATTACAATATTTCCGGCAAGTAGCCGTAAATACGTTGTATTGGGACACCCCCTTAATAATTATTATTATATTAATCTACAGTCGTATGTAGAGCGTATAGTTGATAATGCCTGCATATGATACCATGACGATATCGCGCGTGATCTGACATAATACCCATATACAGAGAGAATTGTATCAGAGGATACAACGATAAAGTATATACTTCATCATATGTTATGTTTTATACATATATTATACAGGGAATTAATAAAATGATATATATATATATATATTTAAAAATAATTTGTAATAAACCAAATGATTTTTCAATGGTTTCTTTATTAAGGAAAATAAAATATTATCTTTATATGATATTTGTAAGTATAAGACTTGCATTTACATGTAGGGGAAAGTAACCTGTTACGGACACTTTAACAATAAATGGACTTAACATTTTATGACTCATTATTTGTATTCAAAAATTACAATATATTAATATTATATGATTAAAGATATTATTGTTATTTTAAAATTTTATTTAATATTTTAATTTCGTAGATAACGGGGTGTCCGTATTCGGTGCCTGTGTCCGAATACGGATACACTGTGTTATAATACGGACATCCTATATACATTAGATAAACTATAGTTTATATATATATATATATATATATATATATATATATTATATATATATATATATTATTGATGAATCAATCAGATAAATTACAATTACATTATTTATAATTCATTTTATAAACAACTAGCTGTCTACGGCCCGGCGTTGCCCGGGTATTATACTTGTAGTGGTAATGATAATGTCTGAAATGTTGCCCTGCCTATTTACATCAATTTGAATGACATTATAATTATTACGCATTTTTTTATATTTCCTTATTTATAAAACATATATGTTTTTCATATATGTTTTTCATATAAGATTTTCATATATATATATATATATGAATATCTTTGGCCAGTATATATAATTTTTTTACTTTGAGTGCTCTTGAACAGCATACATATAATTTACCTAAAGCGAAACATTCGGTTTCAAGATATAAGCCCACGACTTTAAAAGATTGTCCTTGAGATGTGTTTATTGTTATATAAAAAAAAAGTTTTATTTGAAATTGGTGTCTTCTAAAATTAAAGAGATAATCTGATGGGGTCAGTGGTATTTTGGGAAACATGACTTCTTCTACCTTATATTGACCCGTTAGTATTTTGGCTTCTATCAAATTATTTTGTAAATTAGTTATGATCAATATGGATCCATTACATACTTTTGGGGGATTTAAATTTCTTAATAGCATGATTGGCGCTGCTACTTTTAGTTACGCTAGTTTATGGTCTGGTAATCCGGAAAGTTTAATGAAATTCAAATATTCTATGGGATAATATACAACTTCTTTTCTTTTGTACTCTGTCTATGGACCTATATACTTTCATCTCTCCTGGAAATTTATTTAATAAATGTTGATTTATTATATATACATTGTCATTTTTAGGTGTTAATATACATCTTTCGCAAAGCCAATTTTCATCCAAATAATTGTCTTCTACATTTTCATAATTATCGTGATGAGTTCATTTTTATTTTCCATTATATTTCCGCACGGGATAATATCCATACCATTATTTTCTGCGTCATTCCATTACATATATCTAAGAGATAATTTTCTAATGTGGCTGTATCTTGATTGTTTGATAAGAATACTCTCATGTTTTTAGTTAATTTCATTAATCTTATATTTTTCCACATTACTGAAGTTTTCAAACACGAATTTATGTTGTCTGTCTTTGTACCTCTTTTAACTACTGGAAGGATTAGTCTGAAATCTCCGCTAAGTATTAATGTCTATCCTCCTATCGGCTTATTTTTGTTTACTATATCTCTTACCATTATATCGACGGCTTCTAATGCGTGAATGTGATTCATTGTGCATTCATCCCAAACAATAAATCTACAGCTTCTAAATAGTTTTCCATTGAATTATTCTTTATACTGCAAATGTAATCTTCGTTTAACTGTATTGGAATCTTAAAAATGGAATGGGCTTTTCTACAGTTCAATAATATAGTTGCTGCTATTCCTGATGATGCTACTGCAATATGTTCTTTATTTGCCATCTTCATTTTAGCTAGCAATACATTAATCAAAAAAGTTTTTCCAGTTCCTGCGGGGGCATCTAGGAAAAACAATTTTCCATCTTCATTATTTACACTTAGTAAGATTTTGTTATAAACTATTCTTTGTCATCATTCAATTTAATTTCATTTGCTTGAAAATTTTCATGGCTACTTTCCGGCGTTGCCCGGGTTTAATAGTAATAAAGTAAATAGTAAATAGTAAATAATCGTTATCAACGTAGATGTAAACAAAGATTTAATTTGAGAAAACAATGTATTTATTTATAACAAAGCACTTACATTTAATTGTTTATTGAAAAATTTAAAATTTCTTCGTTAAATATATCGAAAACGTAAACGTTATTCCGTTTATTGCCATTTACGAATGCATTAATTATGGTAAAGTGAATATAAATACATTTTTACGAAACGCCTCACATTCGCATAGATTTTATGTGTAAAACATTTTCTTCTAAAATCAAAAGATTTCCTGATATAGGGAAAATAGCTCTAAAAGGACAGTTTTACGTAATTATAATCGGTGTAGAGGCGGAAATCAAAAAATTCATCCGAACAACCACAATACTATTGTCCTGGAGAATTAGTAGCAATTTAAATTTTGTAAATCCGTCGAGCCATTTTCTTAAACATCGAACGCATATAAATAAATAAATAAATAAATAAATAAATAAATAAATATTTAAATAGACTTTCTTTTATATGTGTAGATGAATTCTAATTTAATTAGTTAATAATTTATTTATTTTTATTATTTTTTAATTAATACACTTTAAGTATCTAAATAATAAAATTTGTAAATTTAGATTTATTGGTAGTATTTATATTATAATGCACGCGATTTTTTATAAAAATAAGAATAATTCATACGCTACAAGATGATTGGTTATATGGTGTCCGTATTAAGACATATAGAGTGTCCGTATTAGGAACTTATATGACCTCTAGATATATGCTTATAACTTAATGAATATTTGATAACAAATATAAAAATTATATAAATAATTTTAGAATGCTTTATTTTTTAATAATATAGTGTTATATTTTTTATATTTTATATATATTTTTTATATATTTATCAATACATTTGTATATTCTTGAGAAGGTTTTAAGTAGAATTTTTTTTTCATAAATTTAAAAACGTAATAAAAAAATCAGTTTATTGGATATATCAGCAATATTTTGAATAATTAAAAAATAAAAAATATTTTTGTAGACTATTTATATAATTATGAATATTTTATTCATTAAATATGTTTTTGTAGGATTTATGGTTTCTGAGATACCGAGAATGTCCGAATTCGGGCACTGTCCGTATTCGGTTACTTTCCCCTATAAAATATTCAATAAATTGTGCCATCCTATTATTTTAAATCATTTTACATTGACGTCTAAAAAAAGTAACCGTGATTTTATTCAACCTTATTTTAAATATAATTATATGAATACTACCTTAATTACATTCGGACCAAGACTTTGGTATGATTTAAGTATAGATATAAGAAAGTCAAATTCTTTATCATTTTTATGTAAAAATCTTAAAATAATTATATATAATACTTAGTCTATTTTAATGCATTTATTTTTAGTTTAAATTTTTATTTAATATATTTGACTTATGATAATATTTTTTTATAATTTATTTAAATTTTTATTTTTATTTATTTGACACTATAAAAATACTCACGTTATATTCAATTTTGATATTATAAAAACTGACTTTTTAAAAATTATTATATATGATTTTAAGATTATATTATCTTTTATTTTATTTTTAAATTTTTTGACATTAAATAAATTACTTTGGGTTATATATTTTTCTGTATGTATATCGAATATTGTTAACCTGTATTTATTTAATATATTTTCTTATTTCTTCTCTTTTTTTCTCTTGTTTCTTTTACTTCTAAATATTGGCTATCTCATATTTAGTTCCACTATGGTATATTTTAATTTATATTATTTAATAATTGATGTATTTATCAGCTTTTAATTTTATACTTTGATCATTGATTATTACATGATTACATTATTATATGATGATTACCTTTAGTTACATGATAAGTTTCATTATATTTTATTATGTATTTTATTTATTTTTATCATATATATGTAAACAGGATGTCATAAGGTTAAATACTTCGAAAATCTTCTGAAAATTGTATTTGTACTTTTATTGTTTTTTTTTTTCTCTATTACAATGATTGCAATAATACAAATTATCTTATCTTATCTTATCTTATAATATTATAAAATAATTATTTATTTATAACTATTATCTATAATGAAACTTATCATGTTAATAAAGGGGTAATTGTCTTTATAAGCAATATTGCTTCTACAATTACCAAGGCATTTCCTAAATCTGATAATAATAAAATAATATATATATATATATATATATATATATACATATTATATATATAGCAGGTTACGATTTGGTATTACGATTTCACAGTAATAAAGATGTGTTATTAACAGTATTATAGCCTAAAATACTCCCTTATTACCCTATGTATTACGTCATACAATAGATACGTTGTATATGTCGTAGTACGTCACACTCTATGTGGCAGTGGTAATGTATTGACTAACTACAAGCTATAACGATGTTTTACGAAGTTTAACTATATGTAATGGGATAGTACGCCCCGGGAGAAGGTCGATCAAGGTCAAAGTGAACACATCCTTCAAATAGAAACACACTATCAGGAATATAGTATTGTTAATGCAGAGTAAGCACTACATCATGCAGATTAATTAGTAAATTAACCCATTTCTCTATCTATTTTATTACTTTTATACAATATCAATAACCGGAAAATACGGATATACCCGGTATTATGCTCTACTATATATATATATATATATATATATATATATATAAATACATATGTAGCACATCTATAGATAGGGCACGGCGTTGCATTATTTATGTATATATTTATGAATCATTGTTCATAAATATATATCTGCAGATTATAGATATTTCAATGGGGGTTCGAATTTATATTTATATGTATATATATAGAAAGTAAATGTAAATTTAATACGAATTTAGATCTATTTATAGAAGCCATTTAACCTCGTCAAGGTATCGTATACTAAATGGATTTTTACTCACATTATAAATGTGAGAATTACGGGAATTTCAACCTGAAATTGTTTTAATTTTTAAAAACGCATTCAAAATTAATAACAATATTTTAAGTGAACTATGCTGATACAATATGTAAGCGACGACGATGATGCATACTTAACGACAGCGATGAGTCATACGATTAAGGGGAGGAGTTAAGTAAGCATCGCTCAGAAGAGGTTTTCCCGCCCAACGATTCTTATGATCATCATCAGTATCCGACTGCTCGGCTAATGATGCCGCCTCCCGCCTCTGAAGCCGAAAAGAGGGCGCAGGCAGACTATATATAGCCTATAGGCAGCGAGTTATGAAATAGGTAAACACATGCATGCGCGATTACATTATATTAAATAAAATCCTATGCATTTAAGTCAAGTAAGTCATGTATTTTATATCAATATTTTATAATATCATATTATAAATTAATTTTAATATATATAAATTTTAAACATATTTTTAATAATATATCTTTTGTAAATATATATATATATATATATATATAAGTTAGTATATCAATTTCACATTATATATATTAATACACCATTAATAAACTATATCAATACCAGCCACTTCAATCTCGGGATAAATATAGCACATCTAAAGAAGAGAAAACACGGGAAGACTGTGATTATTACGAACAGGTGGTATTAAGTTTATCTCAGTTACTAGGATAGACTGTTAGGCTATGGACCCGCCAGAAAGAACACATCTTGAGTCTATAGCCGAGAAGAACTAATGTAGAACTGGGCAGTATCGCCGATACAATAAATCAGTATCGTATATACATTTGTAAATGTGGCTATCGAAAGTATAATATATATATATATATATATATAAATATATATATATAATATATATTATACTATATATAATTATATATTTTTATAATTATATATATATAATTATATATACCACTTGTATCAATGTATATATCCCTCTATATCAATTATATTACTATTTTTTTTTATTATTTACACTAATTTTATTATTTATATTAAAAGGGGATACCGCACTGTGTAAATCAGAGAAAATCAAAAAAATAAAATAAAAAATATTATTCATTAATATTAATTTATCATATATTATGTAGTACCTGTCAACATATTATGATCGAAAACGGCATAAATACCATAAAAAGCATATAATGTTGGCTTATCATTTTGTTTGAAATCTACATGCACAATTTTATAATAATGCCTACATTTTATTTTTAATTTTATAATTAAATACTTATATATTGTCAATTTAAAAATTTAAAAACCGAATTGTATATCTCTATTTATTCTATATCATTATCTTTGTAAACATATATAATGTGATATTATAAACCAATAGAAAAGCTAATAAACAGATGCTATAAAATATTTTATTTACTATATGTCTTCATTTTAAAATTTACGTTTTTATATCCTTTACCATTTATTTGCATATATATCTATATTATTTATATATCTTTATAGCTAGTTTCATTTATATATTAGTTTTATATTAGAAGTAGTATAAAATTGTTCTTTGTATATCATTATTAGCCTTTATATTAGATTTACATTTGACTTTTCAAATACATTTTTTTAATTTATATTCAATATAATAATGTTTTATATATTTACATTTATTTATATTACATTAGTATTATTTACATTTATTGGCATATAACTTTGGAGCACAGAGGATAATGCAGAATCTAGATCAACACATTCAAATTGAAGTGAGTGAGAGTAGAAAGTGAAGAGAGTATAATTGAATGTATTTTACAATTTAGAATTATATATTGAATTTACACATCTATATATATATTATATTATAAACATTATATTATTGATTTATTTATTGAATTTACACATATTATAAATTATTGATTTATTTTATCATATATCTATATATATATCAGCTATACATAAATACATTTTATGTATATAATTTACTATGATAACATACAACTATTGCTTTATTTTATAATAATTGATTTTTAATTAGTAAAACTTTAGATGCGTTTTTCTCAGAATAATTATTTTGTACTAGCTAGTTGTATATAATTGCACTTTTAGAAAAACTATTATATGTATCTTACTAATTTTTGTTGCTATATATAAGTAGTATAATAATAAATAACTTACAGAGCCAATATTATATAAAAATAATTAAAAGTAAGTCTAAAGAGACAATAATTATGAAAATATTGTATTACAAAAATGTACAAAATATTTAATATATTTTATATATGAAATAAACTATTAAAAAAAAAAGCTCTCTTAGAGTTGTAGATGTATATATTATCAATATAATATAACAAAAATTTACTTGGATTCAATGAATATTTTTACCTAAAAGTAACTTTGAATGATGCTATGTAATTCCTATCTATTAACATGTAAATGCGTGAAATGGCGTGCGTGGTACGGTATCCCCAACGCACTCTTTATAAATATATTATTTTAATCCATTCTGATTATTCGGTATTTGATTTTGTAATGAAATATAATCACATGACTTTATATTGCTTAGGAGGAAGGATTCACTCTACTCGCCAAAAGAATATTCGTATTCTGTTTTATTACAACTTAATGACTACTTATATATAGTAATATATATATATATATATATATATATATATATATATATAAAATATACTATTAGATAATTTATAAAATTAATTACATATATATATATAACTTATATATGTAAAATTGTGTAATCAATATCATATTAATTGTTCA